>JASCZI010211494.1:149391-168956 GCA_036250425.1 Stylosanthes scabra
GAGTTCTTGTGAGTAAAGGAGAGAAAGCATACTATTACTTGAGATCAATGTAGTGTATTTATAGAGACTTTGAGTGGTGCAGGTTGGTTAGGGTTTTGCAAGTGGTGGCTTGTGCCACTCCCTATTTTGTTTAGGGTTTGTGGAGCAATTTCCAATTTCTTAGATTTTAAACTTAACTGATAAGCATGTATCTGGTTGTTGCACCAGAGTAGGGAATGAGGTCCTATTTCTTAGGAGTTGTGGTTATCTCACTAAGAAGTCTGTTGTAGCTTTTAAGCATGTGCAGAAAATGTGTAGGGGTTTGGGCCAAGTTAGATGTGAGTGTTATTCATTGTCATTTTGGGCCAAGTTGTGATGGGCCATATCATAGCGCCCAAACTTGACCTGTAGAGATTGGCTTTGTGAATCAGGTTGAGCTTAGTTTTAAGTTATAACTTGGCTGCATATATAGAATGGTGAGGGTTGAAGCCATAGTGCTAAGGTAGCGTTTGTTTTGAGGGACTGAGACTGGGGGACTAGAACTCAGTATTGTGTTTGTTTAACGGGGACTAGAACTAAAATTTCAGTCTCAGTCCCCAAAGTTCTAGTATTTTCAGTACCTCCAGTTAGGAGGGACTAGAGACTGGGACTGAAATTTTAGTAACTTTTTTACCCAAAATAACCCCATTCAACAATTGTTATTCCTATATTACCCCTTTTCCCCATCACTAGATATCAATCACCACCACCACCACCAACAAAAACAAAAACAGCGACAACAACATCAATACCACTCACCATTAACTCTGTTGATACCACCAAACAAGACACACCTCCAACCTCCAACAACAATCCCGATTCGCCACTGGCTATCCACCGCTGCCACCACAGGAAGAACCTAAGAGCTTCAACAACCGTGCTTGGAGGAGAAAGAGCGTTGGGATGGGGATCCTTTGAATCTGCTCCTGCCGGGGTACTAGTTCGAGAAGCTTCCTGGAGGATAAAGAGCGTTTGGATGGTGTAGGTGTGATTGTGTCAATGTGTTGAACCAAAAACAAAAAAAATTTTAAAAAAATGAAAAGAAGGAAGGAAGAGGCAGTATAGATGAAGGATTTGAAACTGAAAGAAAAGGGGAGAGTGGCTCGAGGAACACGGAAGAGAAAAAGTTAGGGTTATTGTAAAATTTATTTTCTTTTTCTTTTAATAATAAAAGGTATCTTAGTAATTATCTTTATTTCAGTCTCTATATTAAAATTTTACACCAAACACAATACACAAACTTAATTTAGTCTCATTCTTCCAGTCTCAGTCCCACAGTCTCAGTCTCCCAGTCTCAGTCCCTTCACCAAACGCTACTTAAGATATCGAGGAGGCATTTACTTCCTGGTTTGTTTAGTCGGTTGAACTGCTGGTTAAGTTAGCCAAGTTGTTGGTTGAGTTATGGGGACTATATCTCAGCCCCCAAGTTTGACTTGTTTATTTTTTAATAACCAAGTTGAGCTTTTGTAGATTTAGTTATAAGTCAGCGATTAGAAACGAATGGAGATAATTATAAGTAATATGGATGTAAGCCCCCAAGGTCAACTTGGGAATTTTGAAAATTAGGTAAGTTTGTCATTAGGCATTGTCTTCTTCATATGAAAGAGGAGAGCTGACGAGAAGGATGATTTGATGCTGGAAGTAGAAAATTGACAGGATTATATTGTTTGAAGTATCTGATTGACGAATTGTTTGATGAATTGGCTTATAGGTGAGCGTCTGTTAAATTGATAATGAGCTATAAGTCGGTTTGGTTAGAGATTGATTATTGATTTATGGGTTTCGGTTCGATATTGTTTCTTATGTATGACCGATTTTGTATGTTGAGCCCCCATGCTCATTATGTCGAAAGTATGTAATGAGGTAGAATATTGTTGACATCGAAATCAAGATGTTGGTTTGATTAAGCTCCGATTTAAATATCAGTTTTATATGAGATTCAACCTATAGAGGTTGGTTAGGATAGAGAGCCGCCTTGAAGAGGTTTGTTAGATGAAACTTAGAAAGTCGTCCTGAAGAGATCGGTTATTATAAAAATCCATTCTGAAGAGGTCGGCTTGGATAGGAAGATGTCTTGAAAAGGTCGGTTAAGATAGAAAGTCGTCATAAAGTGGTTGGTTATATAAGGCTCTGATTAAAGATCAGTTAGAATGCAGTTCTGAATAGGTCGGTTAGATAAGTCTTTGATCAAATATCGGTTAGGAAGCCGACCTGGAGAGGTCGGTTAGGAAGCCGTCCTGAAGAGGTCGGTTAGATAAGTATTCGATCAAATATCGGTTAGGAAGCCGACCTGAAGAGGTCGGTTAGAATAACATAGATATTGGTATGATGAAAGAAAATTGGAGTAATAGGCAATTGTGGAATACATATAATTCAACGATGTGTAGTAGTTATCCATCTTTAATGCAAGCATATAATAGCATTTTGTATACATGATAAACTTTGAGGTTATGAGTCAGAGTTCATGTCAAACATTTAGATAAGAGGTGAGCGATGATTGATAATGATAATAACAATGCGTGTCGGTTAGATGACATAATAGATGATAGACAATTGTAGATATCAGGATGGATAACAAATATCATGTTAAAAAATAGATAATAGAGCACTAACCGAGCTTAGTAAGGTCTTGCAGAAGTTTAAAAATTGTAAAGAGTCTATTTAGATGGCAACTTGGCTTGGACAAGATTGTAAAAATAGATAATAGAGCACTAACCGAACATTGAGATTTCCCGAGCTTAGTGAGAACTTGGCTTGGAGAAGATTGTCAAATATCGGTTAAGAACTTTTATGTAGTTCAACATTTGTAAACCCTTATAGCAGTAATTGAATTCGAGTTATAATAATGAGAATAACAATATAGTTTAGCAGTTTGTAAAGCCATAAGAGCAGTTTGTAGATAGTTGGTAATAGTAAATTTGAAAAACCAATCTGGCCGAGACATAGTGTTAAGAATTTTCTGAACTTAGTATCACCTCGGTTTAAGCATTGTAACTGACTAAAGATAAGGATAATTATCATAATAGCAATGATGATATACATATTAGTCATTTATAAAATCCCAAGCCATGAAAAGAAAAAAAAAGTAGATAGCCGATACTAGCATTTCTAAAAGGAGAGTTGGCCGAGCTTTTGGTTAAGTCAGCCGAGTTGTTGGTTCATAATGATTATTGTCGAATTGTAATTCATACTATGGAAAGAACAAAACTCGATTGAAAATAGGAAGTAGATGTTGTATAACTTATGAAATGAAAGAGGTAGGTTGGTTTAATATAAGGAGTTTATGTTATCTAACATTATAGGTCGGTTTGGTTGAGATTTGACGTTATGAGATTCTTTCTCAATTTAAAATTTGCATTGTAATTTTTTTTTTAGCCAACCGAGTTGTTTGATTTGTAAGAGGAGTGAAATTCTCAATAAATTGAATGTGTAAAGATGAAAGCATATAATGAATAATACATCATGAAAAGTGTAAGAAGTAGAATAGAAACATTGTCATTCAGATTATGTACAGTTTGAAAAGAAATTGAGTTGACTTTATATAACTGTGGTTTTATATTAGATGTTCGGGATTCATGTATGATGAATAAAAAAACTTGAGTCAGATTATGAGAACTTCCACCCACTCTTGATTCCAACTAGACTATGTGCTTGAAAAAATTATTTTGGGAAATGAAATTGTAAATTTGACTTTGCAACTCATTAAATTTATCAATTGGACATGTTACGTGATATGTGCATTAATGATCCTGATATGAAGAAATTGCAGATTTATTTATCTTTTATTAGTTTATATTTTTAGAATATTTGATTTGATTTTGTATTTTGAATTTAATGTATTTTGTAATTAGGGTTTGTAATAAGAGGTGTATAAATACCTTATAAACTATTGTAGTCGTCAATCAATGGAGTTGTACATTTAGTCGCGGTGATACCACATGTTGGTTTCGTGATGAAACCATGATGTTTATAAGTGATGCGTGTGTAATATCCATCTCTTGTTGCATCGGAAAATTGAATGGAAGGTTGTGTGATTCACCTTATATTTAATTTTCAAAATCATGGTGGGTAGAGTCGAGGTGTGTAATATCCTTAACTGTTACATCGAATCTATTATTTTTCCACTTTATTATATGTATTTCTTTAATTTTAATAAAACATCTTTTCTTTATATTCTTTTTCTCATTTTTCCTTATCATTTGGTATCAGATTTCGGGTTTCAGATCCTGTGTAATATGCATCTCTTGTAGCATTGAAAAATTGAATGGAAGGTTATGTGATTCACCTTCTGTTTAATTTTCAAACACATGATGTGAACAGGCGAGGCGTGTACTATCCTTAACTGTTGCATCGAATCTATCATTTTTTCAGTTTATTATATATATATTTTTTTAATTTCAATAAATCATCTCTTCTTTATATTCATCTCCTTTTTTCCGTATCATTACGTAAAAACAAAAACAAATAAATATTAAATGTTACATAGAAAATATTTATAATAAACTTGTTATTAACTATTTGCATTGTTCATATTTACCCAAATGATAATTCTTCAAAAAAATCAAATCTTACTTGCATAATGCAAAAAACATGTCACTTATTTTTTATATAGACAAGGAATATTGAAATAAAAACAAAATATAATTAAAACTTGTGTGCTCATGGATTAATCAGCTAGTTACTGAGATTCCAATCCTTGAAAGATCTCTTGAAAGTTGACGTTTATGGTGTGGTCAACAGGAACACCTTGAACATCTTCAAGCAGTATCTTTATGCCAGATGCATAGTTGACTCGTGACAATGCAACGTATAGTTGACCATGTGTGAATACTAGTTTCAGTAAATATAAACCAACTGTGTTGAGCATTTGTCCTTGAGACTTGTTTATTTTCATCGCAAATGATAACATCAATGAGAATTGTTTTCTTGTGAATTTGAATGGCAATAACATGCTGGTTGGTGCCATGGTCATGCGTGGACCCAATACTATATCACCGGCACTCTTGTCGGTCAGTCTTAAACATTCAATGATGTGCGTTTAATTTGGAGCCCAGCTTTATTACACAAACCATTTGTTTGATCTATGTTTCTCAACAACATGACAAAAGCACCAATCTTTAGAACCAATCGGTGAGGGGGCATGCCTGAACAATTTATAGAGTTTAAAATATGGGGACTCATTGTAATTAATTCGAATTCCATGACACCACCTTCATGAAAGATATGCTAAGGTAGATGTGTTCCCTTTCATCTAGTAGAGAGAGCATGTAGGTATTAAACTTGTTACCCTTGTCAATCGTGGAGGACAAAATGATTCTGTCCTTGAAGTATGATGAATCCAAAATTCTTTCAAGCATATTTGGATACACAAATGATACCAATATGTGAATCCCTTTATTCACACCACCTATGAGAAGTTCATTCATGATTTTTATAATGGACTCGCCGTCAGAATCGTCCCCAATTGATCCTTCACCAACATTGAGAATCCAATCAGCAAATGTCATGTTGTTTGTCATCTTTGAAGAACACGAGTTGGTTGATAGTCTCATACTTTCATGCAACACGAGAACATGACAATTATCCCAAAGCTTTGATGAGCTTATTGTGGTGTTGATGATGTCCGAACGATTGACCCGGGGAATTACAGGTAGTATTTGTCTAAAATCCCCACCTAGAACCACCACCTTTGCCCCAAATGGAAGGTTAACATTGTAACAATCCTCGAAATGAAGTATATCCCTTAGGATTCTATCAAGTCCTTCGTAACAATATCTACCCAACATAGGTGCCTCATCCCATATTATAAACTTTGACACTCAGATGATAGTCGCTAGCTTAGAGTCCATCAGAATGTTGCACATTGTGTTTTCATCAATGTTTAAAGGTATCTTGAATCTTGAATGAGTCGTTCTAATATTTGGCAGCAACAAAGCAGCAATACCACTTGAAGCAACACGCAAACAAATGTCACCTTGTGATATTAGCTATGAAGCACGGACACTTCTAAAAGTTGCCGTGTCGGCGTGTCAGATACTTTTTGGACACGACGCATAGAGACGCTCGTCCGACAGGCGTGTCTGACGTGTCCTGTCCAAAAACAAAAAACATAAAAGCACACCGGACACGGCCCAGACATGGCCCAAAATAAAAAAAAAACTTGTTTTCATTTTTCTGATTTTACACGGTCAAAATTAATATGCCTTAGAACATTCTCATTCCCAAATCCATGCTATCCCTCCTAATTGCCACCACGGCACAACCTCTGCTCTTCACCGTCGAACTTGTGCTCGGCGCCGCGGCCGGACCTGTGCTCGTCATCACTGCCGCACCCTTGGTCGTGTTGCATACGCCAGTGCTCGTTGCCATTGAATGTTATCGTTGTAGAGGTAAATATATGTTTTTTTATTTTAATGTATGATTGTTTTCTAATTCTTGTTTTCGGCGCTCCTTATTATTAGTATTATAATACTATTATTATCAATATTATATTGTCATATGTGAAAGTTGATTCCAACAATTGTTGTTGGATTGTTTTCTTATTGTGCTTGTGCTTATTATTAGGATCACTATTATAATTATTATATTGTGATGGGAGTTAGTTGATGTTATTGTTGGCTTTGTTTTTAATTGCTTATTTTGTTTAGGTGTTTATTATTCTTATATATGAATGTGCTCTATTTTTTATGTATCTTAGGAAAAATCCATTTTTACTTTTTTTCATAGATTATTGAAAGATTGTGAGAGATGAGTTCACAAAGTGTTCAAAATGATTCTGAAGAAAATGTAGATAAGCCTCTATGGAAATTTATAACAAAGAAAGATAAGATTGAAGGTGGTGGAAATATTGGGTTTCAATGTAAACTTTGCAAACTTCCATTTAGTGGTTCTTATACTAGAGTGAGAGCACATCTATTGAAGATTCCAGGAAAAGGAATTAGAATTTGTGCAAAAGTTACATAATAAAACTTGAAGAACTTAAAAAGCTCGATGGGGAAAGTGCATTGTTGCATGAAAGTAAAAAGCCTAAGTCAATTCTTCTTCCACCATTGTCTAATGCAAGTGAAACTGATTCAAGAAAAAGAAGGGCCACTGGGCCTTTGATGAATGCTTTTAATATGAGTGCAAGGGAGACTTTAGATTTACTTATTGCTAGAATGCTTTTCTCATCTGGATTACCTTTCCATCTAGCAAAGAATCCTTACTTTGTCAAAGCTTTTTCTTATGTTGCCAATAATTATATCGATGGTTATATTCCTCCTGGATACAATAAACTGAGGACAACTTTGCTTGAAAAAGAAAAGCAACATGTAGAAAAATTGTTAGAGCCTACCAAGAATTCATGGAGTGGAAAGAGAGTAAGCATTGTAAGTGATGGATGAAGTGATCCTCAAAGGAGACCTCTTCTTAATTTTATGGCTGTGACTGAAAGTGGGCCTATGTTTTTGAAAACTGTAGATTGTTCAGATGAAATCAAGGACAAGGATTTTGTTGCAAGGCAAATAAGGGATGTGATAAGAGAAGTTGGTCTCTCAAATGTAGTGCAAATTGTGACTGACAATGCGCCTGTTTGTAAAGCGGCTGGTTTATTGATTGAAGCTGAATTTCCATCAATTTATTGGACTCCGTGTGTTGTCTATACTCTAAACCTTGCTTTAAAGGACATTTGTGCAGCGAAGAATACAGAAAGAAATAATTTTGTTTATGAAGAATGCTCATGGATCACTCAAATTGCTGAAGATACTTCTTTTATAAAAAATTTCATTGTTAATCATCATATGTGGTTATCTATTTTCAATGAATTTAATTCATTGAAGTTGCTTAATGTTGCTCCTACTCGATTTGCTTCTACTATTGTGATGCTCAAAAGATTTAGATTGTTAAAGCAAGGACTCAAAGAAATGGTAAATAGTGAGAAGTGGTCTTCGTACAAGGAAGATAATGTTGGCAAAGCTGATTTTGTTACAGAGAAAATTTTGAATGAAAATTGGTGGCAAAAAATTGATCATATTCTTGCTTTCACAAATCCTATTTATGATGTTCTAAGAAGTACAGACACGGATGCACCAACTCTTCATTTGGTTCATGAGATGTGGGATTCAATGATCAAGAAGGTAAGAAGTGCTATATATCTCTATGAAAGAAAGGAAGAACAAGAGTCATCATCCTTCTACAATGTTGTACACTCAATATTAGTTCAAAGATGGACAAAAAGTAGCACACATTTTCATTGTTTAGCACATTCATTGAATCCAAGGTAACCTCTTACATTTATAGTTTATAAATTTTTTCTTTATAAGTAAAGATAATTAATTGAATTACTACTAATTTCTTCTTAACCATTAATTATATAGGAATTATAGCCACCAATGGTTGAGAGAAAACCTCACACGAGTTCCTCCCCATCAAGATATTGAGATCACTAATGAAAGAGTTAAATGCTTGAAGAGGTATTTTCCTAATAAAGAAGAGAGGAGAAAAGTAAATATTGAATTCGCAAACTTTTCTGATGGTAGATGTATCTTTGATGATTATGATTCCTTGAATGATAGAGGCATAGTTGATGCAAAATCATGGTGGCTAATTCATGATGGCAAAGCAAAACTTCTTTAATCAATTGCTCTTAAATTGCTTGGGCAACCATCTTCATCTTCTTGTTGTGAAAGGAATTGGAGCACTTATTCCTTTATTCATTCCCTTAAAAGGAATAAGTTGAAGCCTAAACGTGCTGAAAATTTAGTATTTGTCCACACTAATCTTCGTCTCCTTTCAAGAAAAACTTCACAATATAAAGAAGGAGAACTATGATGTGGGACATTGCTGGAGATGATTTTTCACCAATTGATGAAGAGAATGGTGTTCTTAAAGTTGTTCTTCTTTCTCTTGATGAACCAGAACTTGAAAGAGTCAATTTTTCTAATGATTAAGCTATCAACTATATATGATGGTGAATAGACTTTAAATAATTTTTTTTGTGTACATGTGATGTACAAAATCCTTATTACTAACTTAGTAGCTATGCTAAGATATAGGATTTTATCTTTTGAATTTCAATATATACATTCTAGGAAGAAATGTATATATTAAATGGTTATCTTTGATATTAAGAAATATATAATATTCATATATACGTGTCCCCGTGTCCAGTAGTTTTTTAAAGTTGGTGTGTCGCCATGTCGCGTGTCATGTCCTGTCGCGTGTCCGTGTTCGTGCTTCGCAGGATATTAGCTTTGATGCTAATGCTCTCCAAAGGAATGTTTTTACTGTTCCACATACCCATGTACGAAATAAAAGCCTCCGAGAGATGAAGTTAATACATTGAATATTATGTCAAATGATGCCTTTGTCCATTATTAAGGGATTCTTCCAACACGGAGCTCTTGTTTAGTATCTTCTCGAAATCAACACTTACAAGTTCATCGAAAATGTTGCTATCGATGTTTGCCATTGAAACATTTTTTGGAGATGACATGCCTGGAAACTCTTTTAATGAACACACATTCGATTTCATGAGATCTTCAATCTTTGCTAGAACTTGATTTTGTAATATTGATGGAGAAGGTTTGGCACCTAATAAATATGATCATTTAATTGTTGATTACTATATAATATGACCTTAAAAAATGTGAGACACTAAGATATTCTTTTAATATTACCTTTGTTACTTAATTGGTTTTGTAGCTTGAATCACTAAAAGAAAACAAGCCTTTTGCCATGTTTATAAAACGTGGCGAAAAACTGGAAAAAGCGTGGCTGCTGAGACTGGCCACGCTTTTGTTGGGGTCATGTCCGCGGCCGTGGCCTTTGCTCTATCACCACGCTTTTTGATGGATTATGGGATCTAAATGGAAAGCCTATTGCCACGCTTCAAAAGCGTGGCTAAATCTGAAATCCTATGGCCACGCTTCATCCTCAGGCCTATTGCCACGTTTTTCCAGCATATACCACTATGGTTAGGAAGCGTGGCAATAGGGTGTTTGAAATGTAGCCACGACTTTTAAAACGTGGCAGTTGGGTTATGAACACCAAAATCGTACCTGAACAATTTCCACATTTTTTAAGCGTGACAATAGGTATCTTTCAGTTTTTTTTTTAAAATTTAACTAGGTCAGAAAGGTAAATTTTTTTTAACCTGCTGAAAGCGAGAATAGAAGTACATTCTATGATCATTCATTCCAAAAAATCTACAAAAGGATGAACAATAACCAATCTATGATTAGTCATTCCACAAAATCTACCTAGGATGAACAATAATCAGTCATTCTATGCATGCCACAAACAATAGAAGTTTGCTTGCTTAACAAAAAACTACCCTACATCATTAACTAGTTCCTCATCACTTGTGACGCTATATGCTGGCCCATGCATGTCCAATTCTTCAAGAACCGATTTCCAAGTTCCACCTTCGAATGAGTCATTCCTGATTCAATTACACAATGCCACCAAAACAAGCACATTTCAAGTCAAGATCAACAAGGAAGGAAGCATTATTCAAGATTAATCAAATATTAATTAATTAAGGATCCCAATGAAACAATAATAATAATAGAATATTATTAGCACCAAATAAATGGTAATTGAGTTTTAGTTTAGTACAATCAAAGACTGCACTAAAGTAGTATCTTAAACATAACAAGAACCAATTCAACAAACTACTCTACTTTTAATCTTATGAACCAAACATAAATATAAGGCCACCATCCTTATTTAAACCATTAGTGCTATCCACCTATCCTTATATTATACTGGAACACTCAAACAAGTCTTCTTACCAAACACACAACATACTTCCAGCAACATTAACGGCATCAATCATCACCCATTCCATAAATGCTACTTCCCCAAATTTTACAAACTTTCTAACCACCCTATTTTCTCTGTTTCTATGATACTTGTAAAATCTACATTATGTTTCCAGCATACCCCTCTGACCATCTCTACTTTCCCACCCCACTGAACCCCCTTACACTCCAATCCAGTAAGCCAATCAAATAAGCTAGAAGCTAAAAGCTAATCTATTGCGCATTCAAGCTTACTTCCTATTTAACCAGACAAGTTACCTACTTTAACTAATACAAATTAGCTAATTCGGCACAAGATCAGCTATCACTTCCTAGCTATCACAAATTATTAGACAAAAATGCTCAATAATTGATAAAAAAGGACTAATTAATTTTCATAAAAGAAGCTTCAATTAAACACAAACAATGTACATATAGAAGCTACATTCAGCACACAAACAACTAAACAATTCTCATAAAAGAAGGTACAATAAATGCTTAATTTATAGAATCACAAGTAAGAAAATTACTTTGACAGCATTGCGCATGAAATAACTAAGCTGTTTCCATACCAAGTAGCACTAGTATGGTAGGTATATGCATACAAATATTAGGGGAAGGGGGAGGGGCCTTAATTATATTCAAAGCGATGGTCTATTTTAAGTGCAGCTTTGCAACAAACAAAACTTCAATTGATAGAAAATTATAATATAGAGACACTAAAAAGGTCAAGATCAACCAGAAACTCAAAGAAATACATAAGACCAGCAGATTTATATTTTCAGATAACTTTTATTAGTCCAGTAGTAACTAAAGAAAACTGTCTCCAACCATGACATGAACTAACATCTAGATGTATGAAAGTGATCATGGAGAAGATGAAGTGCCAAAGTATATCTAAAGATCATACACCGAAAAATATGAAATTCCATCTAGTGACGATCAACTAGATAAGCAAGAAAGAAAATCAAACCTTGGAAATTGTTAATGTAGGGCTCCATTGCTCTTTAAGAATATCAAGGCATATACTTCCATTACTGTTGATATTTGGGTGGAATACCTTGGTCCTAAATGCAACCTGATGTAATTTAAAGAGCCACATAACATCCTTATATTAGAGAAAATTAAACTAGGAAATTCTTCGGTAATTGAGAACATAAAAATTGTAGCTAGATGCTTAGATATAATTGTTGCTCGGTTTCCATATGGTCATGTCTTATATTTTATGTAATCTTTAATCGTTTTTTTGCATGTGAACATGAGAAAAGGGCGGCTTCGATGGTAAAACAAGAACTCAGACAAAAGGACTTGTAATTATACTACCATATCAAATAAGCTACACAACTAACACAATATTCTTTTCAAACTTCACGTTCCTATGACAATCAATCTACCTTGTTAACAGATATATGGCTAGGAAGCATCAAAGAGAGGAAGTGAATTAACTTGGTCATGCTTAAGCCACCTGAGCAAGTAAGGAATGTTTCCAGCCTTAAAAGCCACATGGCACTAGGTGCCATATGCACAGTCTAATACAGAAGAGAAGTGATAGTAAATCCCAAAAGACATAATGAGTGAGCTCTTTTAGGGGAAAGTTGAAACAATTTATCACAATGGAAAATGAAACTTTAGGCATCTCAGATAAACTTGTGCATTCAAGTATTGATTCTCCACTTGGAGTAGGAAGCTCATCACACAGCGTTGAAATTAAGAATAAAGAAATTATCTTACATCAAACGGCACCATAGTTCCCTTTCATATTTCATATATCATATCTATGTTACAAAGGCAGTAATGTAAGTGTGTTATCTGTAAACATTTCATCTCATTTTTAACTTTTTTACATGAAATTAAGAATAAAGAAACCAACCCCATAAACATATCAATATATTAATTAAAAGTTAAAACCAAATAAGCATCTTAAAACCCATCCAGAGCAGAGCTTTATTTTTATTTTGAAAAAATTATTCAGATCTCTTACATGAATGATTTGACATTATGTTCATCTTTGGAAACGTGAGTGGTCCTCATTAATTAACTATTCTACCAACCTTCCTTGTCATTGACTAGGCACTACAGAACAACAATTTCTAAACAAATCATATTTTAATGTTATTAACTTATTATCACAAACAATGATATCTACATTGACAAATAATAGGGACCAAAATACTGCATAACTGTACAACACAAACACAACAGGGGGCCACACGTTTGCAATTCCAAACATTTATCACCAAATTCCATATCTAACATATGCAATCTTGCTCTATGAAAGAACAAAACAATAAAAAAACAAATCTCAAGCTACAATTAGAGCAATAGTAATGGCATCAATTACAACTACATTAATTACTAAACCATCAAAATGATCCAACAATACCCAAAAACACACACATATAACATCATCGTCACACCAAGGATCAAATGCCACATTACATAAGGGCAAAACACAATAACATCCCAAATCCACATATAGAAATAAATAATTGTTGAAAAGTCAAACAAGAAGAAACCCTATATCAACAAACCAAAATAAAAAACAAAAATTCAATTTTTACAATTTCTAAGAAGATGGCATGAAAAATTGGAGACATGCAAAACAAGCTAAACTCAAAATCAGATCTACAACAGACGGAAGAAGAAAAAAGGGGCAAATAAAAATCATAGGGAAAAGGAAACCTGTTGAAGGTGAACTTAGGAGAAGCTTGCAACAGTGACGGGACTTTGGGGTGTTGCGAGAAGCTTGCAACTCAGGAGAAGCCCACAATGCAAGAAGCCTGACGGAGAGAACTCACGAGAAGCACATTCACTCACGCGTTCACTCATGGAGCTCTGGTGGTCAGAAAGCGACGGCGAGGGATGCTCGAAGAGGGTCATCGTGAAACATAGGCACACAACGTCGACCTAAAATCAGGGCGAGAAACCGGCGACAGACGATGTTGCGACGACGACAAATGACGTAGCGCCGGCGAGTTAGGGTTGTGAGTGAACAAGATTTGGGGTTGTCACTGAAGGAGAGTGAGAACGAAGGAAATAAGGTTTCTTTGAGTGAATGAGAGTGAGAACAGAAGCAAGGAGTTGAGGATTTCTTTCTTTTTTTTCTAAGTGTTTTGGGGTTGTGAATGAAAATCAATGGGCAGGTTTTTGATTTTTACCAAGTTTTCGGTGGGAGCCCAAAATTTTTGTGCCAACTTTTTTATTGCCACGTTTCTATTGGGTGCCTAACATATTGTATAAGGAAGGTACGGTTAAAAAGAGTGGCCCAAACTGTTAAATGTGGCCACGCTTCAAAATCGAGCCCATTAATATATCTTGCCACTTTTTCAAGTGTAACAAAAAAAAACATGGTCATAGCTTATATCAACTGTCACCCTAAAAAAAACGTGGCCATAGACCTTTACTGCCACGTTTTACAAGCATGGCTAAAAAACAAGGGTGGCCATAGACCATTTTTCTTGTAGTGAATGCAAAATGTCGTCAGACATATATTCCCAACAACTATCCCAAAGAGCACTTGGATTGCTGACATTATTTGACACCAACAAAACTACAAACAACCGTCGTAAATAAAGCGATGATGCCTAGTTATTAGCCTCAATCATTGCATTGACGTACTCAGAATCATATTTAAGCAAACCAATCGCAAAGCATGCCTCCTTAAAGGTAGGATATAGCTGACCATTGATAGTTCGAATGTCTTCAAATGACTTACAACCCCTGCACACACTGAGTAGCATTCGCAAGTAGTATTCCTCGGTGTTCAAATTTGGAAAATGTGTTAAGCGACCAATATCGTATCCTTGCTTGCGTGGCCTCCATTTCTTAGTATCCTTGTCCCATACGGACTGAGATGGATATTTAATGTATGTTAAACATTTGGCATGTTCATATTCTTGATTAGACACAAACCGACCACTAAACATACTCGTCTAATTAAGGCCTTTGTCAATAATGGATTCAATGGATTGGTTTTCAACAAATACTATATTTTGATTGTTCTGTGTGTGGAAAGGCAACCACACCACGTTTGGTTCTTTTATTTGAATTTCGAAAGCACAAATTCCCCACAACGCTTCGCATGCAGATATGGATCTGCAATCATAATAATTCTTTATCTCATCGATTACACTTGCACCTTCATCACAATCATTTGACTTAAAAAATACATCAGTTACCCTGTCATTACCCTTGTGGAAATACTTGAATATATATTTAATAACGGTAGTTTGGCATGTATATTCTACGTTAATGTGGCAATCGTACTTCAATAGTAGTATTGGATTGTATGGAAGAGCATACCTATTATCAAGAACAATATCTTTTTTTACAACTGTCTCTCACAGGTCTCGCCTCATGTACTGTTGGAATCCATTGCTGTCTATCGTGGTCTTGTCTCTAAACTTCACTAGGTAATATTTTGTACACCTGCCATTGGACATGCATGCGTTATTCATATTTTGAATTCTACAAGGACTGTGAATCATGAACTTCTCAACCAATAAGTATAGTCTAGGGTGTGTATCCTTCAGTGGCATTTCTGTTGAAATAAGTTTATCTATATTATCTTCGTTAATAGTTTTGCAGTCATGCCTCAAGAACAACAAAATATGGCAGTGTGACAAACCGCACTTTTGGAATTCAATCGTACAAATAACTGAAAAGTAACTTAATACAATTAATATTAGGCATACCTATAATAACAAACAATATATCAATTGGAATATAGATGTTGTGTAAGCATAAATACGTGTGCGCATGTTGAAGATGTAAGGACATATTTGCGTGAATTGATCAAAAAAATAATTTAATTTCAAATTTGACTTATTTAAAAAATGGGTAAAGTATATTTTTTGTCCTCAACGTTTTCGAAAACTTTCAAAAATACTCCTAACATTTAATTTGATTTAGTTTTTTCCTTAACGTTTAAAACAAGTTTCAATTTTACCCTCACCGTCAATTTATTAACAGTTAACCATTATTCAACCTTTTCTTTTCCCATTTTATCCTTTATTATCTTCTCTCTCATCCATTCAACCCGAAATTCAATCCCAAATTCCAACCAACTCTTTGCACCTCCATTACCAGCCTACCATACTCTCACAAACACCATACATTTCCCTTCCTTTCATGTCCCTCACCATCGCCACTACCATTCGCCCATCATAGCCAACCAACATAACAACAATAGACAAGAAAGAGGAAGAAAAGAAGAGTTAGATGACAGCGACATAAAGGAGAAAGCAACGGAAGAAGCCATTGTGGCGGTAGCGAAAGCGGAGGTAGAGAGGTGGCGACGACTCGTGGTGGTTGGTTTAGAAGCAACAAATTTGGCTAGAACCACATTACTCTCTCTCTCTCTCTCCATGTTTTGTCTTTTTATATATATTTGAAATTTATTCTTATGAACAATATGTATGTTTATTCTTGACGGTAACAATAATATTGAGAATAATGTATGTTTATTCTCCACCTACTGCTCTTTCTCTATCCATGTCTTGATGATGTTTGATTTTAGATTTGAAAGACAAGGTGAGGAGGTTGTTGTAAGACACTGTGGTGAGTGGTGGAAGTTAGAGGAGGGGGAAATATGTTTAAAGAGAAGAAAATTATTTAGCAGAATCGATTTTTTTTAATTATAATTTTGAATTTTAAATTTGCAAGGAAGGATTGCTTAGGCCTAGAAATTTGAAAGGAAGAGAAAGAAATTGGAGTATGGTTTATATTGTTAACATGGTTTGGATTCTAATTTGGTGTGCCAATTGGGGGGTGATGGGGAGAGAGAGAAAAAAAAAGTAATGAATAATGATGATGATGAATTAATGGGAAATACAAGGGTAAAATTGGAAAAAAATAAAGTTGACTAACGTTTGACTGTTAAAAAATTAACGGTAGGTGTAAAATTGAAACTTATCGTAAACGTTAGGTATAAAATTGAGACAAATTAAACGTTAAGGGTATTTTTGAAAATTTTCAAAAATGTTAGGGACAAAAAGAATACTTTACCCTTAAAAAATTTATGATAAATGTACCTACAACAGACTTCCCAAAGATGTCACCCTCTCGAAGATCTTTCAATAATGAATCCATCTTCATTTTAAAAATCCGATACATAATGTCTGGTCCATCATAAGCTCGAAGTTTGCATTTTGCAATGCTCTCCTCTATTTCCCTCCATTCTGGATTGCATATCATCATTATAAACATGCTTGGGTATCCAGCATACTGGCAAATTGCAAACGCATCCTTACAATTATTGAACATGTACATAGGACTGCCAGTGAATGTGCCCGGCAAAATAACTCTACATCCAGTTTGGGCAGTAGAGGTCTCCCCTCGAACAAGACATTCATGTAACCCCTTCAGTTGGTGTGCACGAAATTTTCCTTCGTTGTATCTGTGATAGTTAAGACGATCAGATTCTATCATTATGTATGCATCAACGAGGAATTGTTGGAACATGCGCCTAGATTTAACTATCAAGGACGACTCGTTGCATCTGTTTTGAATCCTAAATGCTATGAACTCTCGTAGGCTGATTGTATCTTTCTTGTACTTTTCTTTTTTTGCAAATGAAAGTATTTTGATATTAGGATATCATCTCTGAATCTGTCCTCACCAAATCGAAATAACAAAGGATATTGCAAGCTGAGGTAAAGTGGATGATTGGCATCTATTCTCTTAAGCGCCTTTGAATGGGTCTCTCAACAATGATATCACAATTCGTATTTTCACCATCAATATCACCAACTACCAATACTGCAACCTCTGATACAAATGGCAAATTGTATCGTTGACCATCCATGTCCCTTTTTTTTACAAGGCAAAGGAAAATGTTCATGCTAGGTTGTCAATCAAATCGGTCTCGTGCGTATCTGAATGTCTTCGCAAGTGAGTTACTTAAACTAAGCATATTGCAAAGTTGATTGATCTCTCAATCTGAAGAACTATATCCACATCCCTTCAAAACAAGAAAGGATGCTACATGTTAAGTGCAAAATTTCTAAAAGTTGGTTTGTCATATATATATATATATATACACACAAACGCATGTATAAAAACAAATTTCACTTGAATAAGCCGAGATGATTGTTTGTCTCGTTATTTGTGTCATAAATGTAGAGTTGGGCAAATTTTGGCTAATTTGGCTCCTCTGATACAAGGCTATCGTTTGAATGATAATTTTGGCCACTTATAACAAACATAGGAAGGGCTCTTCCTCTGTTCATGTTGTGTTCGACCTTTCCAGCCATGGAGGTGAACGCAAACATTCCATTCAATGAGCGAATGTTCTTTTGGTACACTACAAAAAATATACCCCTAAGGAAACCCTTGAAAAGTGATGCCAAAAGCCTGAAAAAACGATGCCTTAGGCTAAGGCAACGCTTTTCAGGCTACGGAGACGCTTTATGGGTTGTGGCCTATACTAGCGTGGCCAATTGTCAAGGGCGACGCTTTTGATACCTAAGGGGGCGCTCTTGGGAAAGAGAATAGGCAACACTTCTAAAACGATGCCCCTGAATAAAATAGGAGACACTTTTCATCACTCATGCCTACAGAAATAGGGGACGCTTTTTTCAGTTAAAGCATCAATTCAAAAGTGATGCCTATTCTCTCACTTTTATTAAAAAAAATTATATATATATATATATATTCTAATATTCTTTTTCTAAAATCTAATATTAGTAATATGATCTTAATCAAATATTATAAAATAAAAAAATACATAATAATACCTACAATATTCTTTAAATATATAAAGATACATAATAATCCCATACAACCAACTTGAACTTGCATATGGACTCAAATCTATGCCGTCTCAATGTGCATTATCCAAGCAAACTCTTCACTTCTATGTAACAGTTGAACACACACCAATATATATATATACACATTCCACAACGTTCCCAATCCCTATTAGGCTTCTTTTTTCAACCAAATGGTATGTTGTGTTTTTGCAACTTCACCTTCGGTAATAAAAAATGGCAGAAATCAATTGCTTGTGGTGTTCTATGTAGTGCACACCAAAAATCTTGAATTTAATATAGCTGATAAAAGTCCAATCTTGAAACCACCCTTTCATTCTGCATTTATTTTCTGAGGTTGGAAATTGATTAGGTGCAAATGGCTTCAACTCAGAGTTTCTTAATGACATTTGGACATGGATCTCCTCCAAAAAGTTCAGGTGCCACAGTTACAACACATGAATTCTAGCCAATACAACTCTGCAATAATAAAGTTGTTGAGTAATGGTAAATTAAATAAGCAACTAAATTAGAAAAAAAAGGTTTCTTAATTCTCAAAAATCTAATAACACCTATCAAATCATATTTAAATTGCTCAAACATATGTTCTACGGTATCCATTACCAAGGTATATGTAAACAATTTTGTATTGAAAAACAAGTACAAAAGAAAACTTACCTCAACTGTTCATTGTAGCATTTGACAAAGTTATGGCTCTTTCAAAAATCTACAAAGGAAGAAGATTGTAAAGGAATTAAGAGCAATACACAAAGGAAGTTTGTAGCTAAAGATGAAGACAAATTATAAGGTACCACCATCAAAGTTTCATTCTAGCATGAAATTTAATAATAATCAGGGGTCTAACATGGTTAATTAATAATCTCTCAAGGCAAAGTTTCATTCTAGAAGAATTTTTTCTTCTGCTCTTTTTGTACACTTTCAAAAGAGATGAAAATAAAAGATCTCTTTCATGATGTTGAGGAATTTGTATTTAATAGAGATTTAGAGTTGATAGAAT
>JASCZI010211495.1:1843-19429 GCA_036250425.1 Stylosanthes scabra
TTATAGCCTCTCAATTTTTTCTTTTTGTATAATGAATAATTACAATAAGAATAATGTTAAAATATTCAAACAATATGAACAATATAAGCACGTAAATTAATAAATAAAATATATGTATATTTTTTTATGTATATTATAGTATATTTTTTATTTAATAAGTAAAATTATGTCAAAATAAAAAAATTTATATTGATGGTTTAAGATGAAGAAAAAAAGTATGAAATGAGTGGAAGTAAATCAACATGATATTAGTATTATGGAATATTGGAATATGAAAAAAGAAGGATAATTGAGGGATGAAAGTTTATAATCAATTCTCAACATGAATAATTGAAAATAAAAGCTACAAAATGTTGCTTCTACTAAACGTTTGATGCCAAAATCACGTTAAAAAAAATCATCCAAACAAATTTAGTGTAGCGTTCAAGGCTTTTAAACGTGATTCTAGACTTTCAAACGCCTAAACCAAACATGCACTAGGAGACAAACTAATTTGCCATTGAGACACAAGCCTCAGCCACGGTAATACATTTGTTGAAAACAATAAGAATGATATTTTGGCATAGGATATGGGTTAGAAAAAAAATGACAAATCAATTATAAGAACTTGAATAGTCACCAAAAGAATTATAAGAACTTGAATGATATTTCATTTGGCATATACGTAAGAAATCAAAGTATATCAATCAATCTTGTACCCAGAAACAACAAAATTTTGTTTCTTTTGTTACTAAAAACCAAACGTCGTCATTGAACCAAGATCTAAAGCTAGTTAGACATTATCTAGCACGTCGACAAACTTGCTACGGCAAAAATCTTTAACGAGCATTAATCTATGATAAATCATAAAGGGCGAAATTTTAAATTGGTTTAAATAGTTAATATTGGCTAATTAAAGTAGTTCCCTATACACAGTAAATTTTAAATGATTATATGGTATTAAAAATATTTTGAGATACGATAATGCTATATATATTACTGTATGTAAATTAATTATTTGAGATATTTTTTTATTTTTCGTTTTTGTTTTTCTTCATTAATATCTACTCCAAGATTAAAATGCGCCTCATTAACTTCTGTATATATTATGGAATGTAATTTCGAGTTTTGTCCAATAGTGAATTTTGAAAACTTCCACATTTGTATTATGGAAAAACCGAAAAAGGACAATTAACATTGGCAATTTCTTAGGATCCTTTTAAATAAATAAATTAAAATTTCATATTGATATATAAATTAATGATTTACATGGTTTATTTTATTACTTATCTTCTTGTAATTGAAAACCAGATTAGTATATATACATATCTCATTGAAAACCATTTATAAAACATTTGCAGTCTTAGTCTCCTTCGAAGGTAAAATTGGTATAGTTTATATTTTTTTTTCAGTAGGTAAAATAACTTAAATAATATATATTTATACATAAATTTTTTTATACACAACATTTTTTAACTATACATATATTTACATACAAATTTTAGATGTGCACTGTAGCTTTTATAAAAAAGGCTCATCTCTTGTTCTCTATAAAAAAATAAAAAAATAAAAAAAAAAGAGAGAGAGAAAGGATACATTGCCGTTAAGAGAGGAGTAATAATTATTAATGGCTTCATAAAAGAGAACAAAGTGATAATTGATAAAGTTGTCCCCATCTTGTAAACATTGAGAGCAAACGCCTAACAGAAGCGAAATCTATTGTAGTACTATTGTACTCAGTTGGATCAATGCTTGTTGGTACAAATACCAACAAGCAAGAACCTCTTCCTATTCTCATGAAATTCCTAGTAAATGCTCACACTGGGTCCTTCAAATTCATGCCCAATTCACTATTCTTAATATTCAAAATCAAAGAGAGAAAATTAAAAAAGAGAGTAGATAACTATCGTACGATTAATGTGCAGGGAGCCACATGTTACGTGGGACCAAACATATCAAAAAACGATCATTTGCATGAATTGAAAGGCGGTTAACACTCTACACCCTTAATCATGCCCCCACTAACCACCACTTGCTGCCTTCATATAATGCACAAATCATATCACTAATCTTATACTGCATAATTAAGAGAGAGAAATTATGCACTACTCCTACTACTACTACCCTAAATAAATTAAGTATTCAACATCAATCATCAATAAAGTAACCTTAGAAAAGGGTACAACTTCAAAGCAAAAGAAAAAGGTTTTCAGTTTACTTTCACATGGCAAATAAAAAGGGCAAAATAACCTCCCATGAAATTATGAAATTGTACAAAAATCACAAGCTAAATTGGATCACATACACATAAACAAACATGAAAACAATTAGACTGAAAAGTAAACAACAACAATAATACTCATTCAATATTCACTGTTTTTAATTTGTATAGAAATTTCAATATTTCCGGCCAAACCTTGAGGCGTGGCACCAAGACTAAAAGAGAATTATTTTTGAGTTAATATAGAGTATTGTTATTAATTTTATTATTATTATTTTAATATACAAAATTTCAACCTCTATACAAAGGAGAACGCTCCTGAACCACTTTTGAGACCTTGGTTTGCCGGAAAGCCTTCATAGGGCTCGGAAAGAACCACCCCTTTCCCTTCGACCGCGCCCTCAATTCTCTCTCACCTCCAGGAGCCACCGCCACCGCCACCGACCTCGACCTCTGCATCATCGTCTTCCTACTTGCATCTATCCCTCCGTCGTACTCTCCGACGGCCAGCGCCGCCTTCGCCTCGCTCTCGTGCTCCTTGTGGTTCTTGTGTGACCTGAACAAAGACCAGAACGACCTCGCCGACCGGCTTCCGTTCATAGCCGGCGAATCTCCCGCACCGTCGAGATCCGAATCGGCGGCGGAGAACCTCGATCTTGAGCGGAGAAAGGGAATCGCCATGGAGCGGGAGCGGCGGAGGGAAGGCTCGCGGTCGATGAGGGTGTAGACGCGTCCGACGTTTCCTACGGTAGAGGCATCGCCGGTGAGGGAGAAACGATGGAAGGAGGAAGAGGCGGAGGAAGAAGAAGAGGAGGTGGTTGGGCAACAAGAGCAGGGTCGGACGTTAGCGCAGTCAGGGCAGAGAGTGACGAGTCGATCGCGGAGGCAAATCGGACAAATTCCGCTCCTCCGGCGCTTGGAGGGGTGTTTGGGACATTTCCATACCTCTTCTTCATCGAGGTACAAGGCCATTTTCTATCTTGCGCAGAAAAAGAAAGGTTTTTGGTTTCCTTTTGTGTTTTGTTTCTGTGCTTTTTCTTTTTGGTGTAACTGGTTTCTCTCTGTTTGTGAGTTTATGTGGGGGTGAGGATTTTAAAAGGGGGTGATTGAGTGGGGGAGGAGACAGCTTAACCATGGTTAATCATGCACCCTGAGAGGGGCGCTTTATGGTTTAATAGTTAACCAGGGTTAAAAGGGGGAACAGAACGCCGAGTTTTTGGTAACGGTTTTGGGCCAAATACCTTGGTAGGGTGACTGCACTAGTGGGTTTCTTTCTTTTGGTCCATCATCCTTTATAATTTACGGGGATTGCCATTCCCTCACTTTTTACGGAATTTTGAGTTGAAAAAAAGGTGAATGTGATTGTTGGGAGTTGTTGCTAGTTGACGCTCATTAATGCTTTCCATTACACATTTTACAATTTACATCCTCCTTTTTTTTGTTTTTTTTTAAATCATACATCCTCCTATTTAGTACTATTTACTATTAATTTTTATATTTTTTATTTTAAAAATACATGACATTTCAAATATAAATTTTATATGGATATTTAATTATATAATATTATAAAAGTAATTATTTTTTATATTAACCTAGTAATAATCCTTTAATAAATTAGAGTACTGTGCTCAGGCGTTGTGTAAAATATTAAATTGGTATAAATATCTATGTTATTTTTTTACATTATTATTTTATGCATTAAGATATTAAAAGTTAGTAATTTATTTGTTGCGTTTTATTTTTACATGAATTTTGTACAAAATTTAAATTAAAAAAAAAATGTTATTTTTTTAATTAAAAAAAATTAAAATGAATAAATTATTTTGCAAACACTAAATAATAATATTTTTAACTCACATTAACATTTAAAATTCACTTACAAATTTTATTAATATCAGTTTTTTTAATAATTAGATTTAATTACGCATTTGTTGTGAATTGTAATTGTTAAAAAGTTCCATATGTATTCCGAACCATATAACATATAGTATTAATTTTTTATTCCATGACATATGTAAAATATGTAAAATTTTAACTTGGTTAGTCAATCTATGTTACAATCAAAAATTATTGTTCATATCTTCTTTCTCTTTCATCTTTTTCGGCCATGATCGCAAGTCACTTCCTCCTCCTCATTCTCCTTCTTCTTTCCCATCAATTAGTCTTTTTCCCTGTCAATCTTACTGTGCAACCACTCTCATCATAGTCTCTCTTTTTGGCATAATTTTTTCCTTGGGTTCCTTCAAACAGAGCGTTACAACACAGTTGTTTTTTCTCCCTCCCTTAACGATCTCTTTTGTACTTTTTTCTTAGTCTCTTTCATACTTAATATTTTTTCTTACCTTTCTTTTTTTGTATTATTTTAAGATCATGCTATTATTCTTTTTTTACTCAATTGAAATTGGATGTAAATAAAATATGAGATAGAAATAAATAAGTGTAATAACATTTTTACCATATTTTTCTTTAAAATTTGCATATTAATTTTTCATTGGTATTAATGTGAGTTCGTTAAATTAATCACTTGCCGAATAATTAATTTATACTCTTGTAAAAAACTTAGTTATGCATTTATTAGGTTTACTAAAGTTACTTGTTGAGTTTAATAAAAACCAAAAAATTATTAATAGTAAAATTTTCTTCTATTTTTTTTTATTTTTCTTTTAATTTTAATGATAAATTTTCTTGTAAAATTCTTTTTGAAAAACAATTTATATTTATACACATGATACTTTTTATATCTTTTGAAATTTGACATCACTTCTAAAAAGCAATTTACATTTATACCTATGACAATTATGTATTATTACTTTTTAGGAATAATAAGCAAATTAGTCCTTAAAAAATAATCGATAGTCAAATTTGTTCCTAAAAAAATTTATCCATCAAATTAGTTCTTCAAAGATTAAAAATTGGTCGCGTTTGTCCTTCTGTGAATAGGAAAATAGTTTTCGTTAAAATGAGGTCAGTGCATCGTTAAGTCTCCATCTTCTTCCTCAACCTTCAACCCTCTCATCTTCTTCACCATCCATCTCTCTTTTAAGATTAAAAAAAAAAATGTATCGATCACAGCTCCACTCTCCCATTGCATTGATTTTTAAGATTCTAGTATCTATAATTGCAATATTTACAACAAGACTCTAGTTATGAATTCAGGTCCATAAGTGCTGCTATTCCTCAAATAAGTGAAGCATTAGTTCCTGTATAAGTACTTACTCCGGTGACTCCTTGGCTCTAATATATGAATTTTATATAAAAACGAGCCTATGTTCTATTTATTCAAAATTACAAAATTAGGATAAAAACAATAGCATAAATTAAAACCCATATACTGCATCAGTTAAGTTAATTTGCATAAGAATATGAAAGCATATTCAAACTTATTCTCAAGAAATTAAAGGGCAACAACAATATTAATTAAAAAATTAATTAATTGCATCATGTAACCCCTACAATTTATATAGAATTAAAGCCAAAAATAGCTTAAAAACATAGACTTGGCTCAGCCTCACATATTGGGATTGGTACAGGGGATGAGAGAATAAACAAATAATATAAGAAGAAAATGGATGATGGATTTCTGAGTTCAATGCACCCGGTTAGTGCTCTTACTACTGGGATGTGGATGGTCTCCTTCAAACACCAATTGAGGCCCAATGTTTCAATGGGGCGACATCGGTGGCAAATACCACCACGAATTCCACCACTGTCACACCAACACCACTAAAAAATGGAAGCTCCCTTCCTTCCATCACCACCACAAGGACCATGCAAGCGCCGCCTGCAACTCTTTGGTTCGTCTTCTTCATGTCTGAGCTCCGTCTTCTTCACTTCTGAGCTCCTTTGTCATCTTCGTTTTTGGAGAAGGTTTAGAGTGAAAGAAGAACAAATGATGTTGTGAATAAAAAACGGCATCGTTTTGTATAAATGAGAGGAGACTTAACGATGCACGTGACCTATTTTTGACGGAAACAGTTAAGCCATTGACGGAAGGACATACGTGATTAATTTATAATCTTTCAAGGACTAATTTGACTGATAAAATCTTTCGGGAATTAACTTAACGATCAGCTCATCTTTTAAGAACTAATTTGACCATTAACTCTACTTTTTATGACATTTGTTACCATGTATCAAGTAAAGAGTTGGATACTTGTTACCCAATGAAATTAGATACTTGTTAAACAGTAAGCCTACTATTATTATCTTAGAATAAAGTATATTTTTTGTTCTTGAAGTTTGCTAAGGCTGGGTTTGGTTTCTAAGACTGGGACTGAGATTGGAAGACTGAGACTGAGATTGGAAGACTGAGACTTAGTATTGTGTTTGTTGGACACGGACTGGAACTAAAATTTCAGTCTCTATCTCCAAAATTTCAGTATTTTTAGTACCTCTAGTTAGTTAGGAGGGATTGTGGGACTGGAGATTGGGTACTGAGATTGAAATTTTAATAATTTTATTTACTCAAATACCCTCACATAACATTTAAGTTTTCAATATTAGCCTTTGTTCTTCCTCTATTGACTTAATTCAATTTCTAGCTTCCAATATCTATCTCTTCATCAATTTAAACCAAACACAATAAATAAACTTAATTCAGTCTCAGTCTCCCAGTAGCAGTCTCTTAATCCCGGTTTTTTAGTCTCAGTCTTTCTTCCAAACGCAGCCTAAAAGTTTCAAAAATTACCCCTAAATTTTATTTTGTTTTAATTTTATTCCTAAACTTTTCGATTTGCATCAAATACACCATTGATATCTAAATTTTTCAAAAAATTTATGACCAGTTAAACAATAATGACAGAATTTTGTGCTTAATTTATTTATGTTAAAGATTTTTATTGTCAATTTATTGATAAATTGATCTTGTATTTTTTCGAAAATTAATTATTAGAGGTATATTTAATGCAAATCAAAAATTTTAAAGACAAATTGAAATAAAATAAAATTTAGGATAGTTTTAAACTTTTAACAAACTTTAAGTATAAAAATATACTTTACCCATTCTCTTATATTATATAATGGGAATAGATGTGATTGAATAATTAAATAGTATTTTATATTATCAATGAATTAAAATTAAATTAAAAAATTTATATATATATACAAAATATTAATTGCTAAATATTATATATATATATATATATATATATATATATATATATATTAATTTACTGATTTTCATGTATTTTCTCTTTCTTTAACTTATATTTTATATTAATGATTTATTTAATAACTATTATTTTGCGTTAATGTGGCATGTTTATTCTAATATAGGTTCGTTAAAATGTATTGCAAAGGCCTCTATTATAATTTTGGGTTTGGGCAATTAGTTCTTTTTAGCAAATATCATCTAATATTTTCAATGAAAAGTATAGGTAATCAATAATTTTTAAACCAATAAATTAACCAATAAAAAATAGGACATCCATAATTACTATAATAGAAATTCACAATGAAAGCTACAGAACATCCAAAATCTAAAACTAACTTTAGAAACAGAATATTCAAAACCAAGACTTTGAGCATCCAAAATCTAAAGAAATAGAACATCTAATTCAAGTTGTTGACTGATGTTGACTTAATTTTTATTGGTTACCTAGCATTACTCTTTTTTCAAAGTTATTATTTATCTTAAATTATTTTTATACCTTAAATTATAAATCTTTATTCCTAAATTTTAATATAAACCTAAGTTGTAAAAATTAATTAATATTGATCAACTAAAAGCCGATTCTCTATTCTTTGTCTTAGCCGAGTAATTAATTGTTATACATATCATAATTTTACGGTGGAAAACACTTATGTATATGGAGAAAAAAAACACTACTTTCACTTTAAAAATTAATAAAAATAAAATAAATACACTCATATGATTTATATTTAATCACATATCAATATAAATCATTTTTTTTTATTATTCCTCTCCATCATAGCGCATATATAATTGAATGTAAATAACAGTAGAACAAAAAATTCTATAGAAAGTGGATAATCTTAAATCTAAACAAACAAAAAAGAAAAGCCAATGCAGGGAAATAAATTAGGGGTTTGCATGCACATGAATTTTCACAACTGTGGATGGGACTTCAAAGCAACCCAACAACTGAAGTCTGCAGATAAGGTCCCACTCCCAACAAGATTATTATTTACCTATTAATGGATTCATTATACTCAATTTTCTTGAACCTATATGCAAAAGTAGTAATACATTATTTATTTTAAAAATTTGATACATTTTTAGATTTGTATGATTTTAATATTAACTTCTTATTATAACATTTCAATTATTCAGACGTATAATAGTAAGTTCTTCTACATTTTTTTAAAGATATTTGTTCTTCTACATTAATTTATGAAAAATTGATAAGCCAATTACATAGGCTGATAGTATAGAGGTAAGTTCTACATAAATCTGGTGAAAAGTTTGTAAAGTTTGAATCACTCTAATTTTGGTGGGGCAATAGTATATGTCAAATTTTAAGGATATAATATGAAAAATTTTTAAATATACTGAGAACATTAATATTTTAATATTTTTAATCGTTAATTTTAATTAAAATATATATTAAAATCAAGAGGGAAGTTATTGAAATGTTGATATTACAATATATTTAAAAACTTTTTCTATAATTTACAATATATATACAAAAACACGGAAGACACCGAAAAAAAAAAAAACACGGAGAAGGGTGCTTTTAAAATCGGATTGAGTCATAAAGGTTTTTTAATAAAAAGGTCAATATGGAAACTCTTGTTCATTAGTGGAAGTGTAAAACCATTCCCACATGACTTAAAGAAATAAAAGGTGTAGTCCCAAAAAAAAAAAGAAATAAAAGGCGTAGCATCTTCAAATCTTCAAATAAAATGGTCAAAGAGATTGAATCATTTGATTGGCCGAGGATGCCACGTGCAAAGACAACAGAAAATATAGGCCTTCATTTGTAGCACCTTTGACAAAATCTTTGTGGCTCTCATCTTTTGATAAATCATTTTATACTTCATTTTTGAAATTTAAAATAATATTCTTAATTTGCTGAAACGATTGTCAAATGTCGATAACTCTCCTTATATACTAAAAATAATAGAAAATTTTTCCAAATTCCAACCCTTGGGTATTTTCTAATTATTCAAATGTGGGACTATAGTAATTAGTCATGTATTAACACAGAAGAATAATAAAGTAACATAGGTATGTGGCAGCAGTCATGCACTAAAAACTTAATCACGGAAGCAACATGTATGAACAGAATTAATTAATTAATTAATGTTGCGCCCAGTGCCCACAAGTGATAGGAATTAATTATTAACATGAAAGCTTTTTTGTTTTGTCTATTTTCCTATGACAAAGTTTTCCTTCAGGTTTTGTTGGAAGGTCTTTTCAGAGGGACACCGCCCAGTAATGGCATTACGATTTGATGCTCTTAAATTTTGAAGCTTTAATTAATTAATACATGATGTTGTTATTAGCTGCTTCTTGCAAACATGTTCTACTTTCGATCCCTTCAGTACTAGCTAGATCCTAGAAGACGATTTTCTTTTGGGTGCTCTTAACTAGCTATATAAAAATCTGGAACTCTGGGACCAATTTATAATAAATTTATAAGAGGATAGGGATTTTTTTTTGTGTGTCAAGATCAGAGGATATGGATATAACCCATCACCGAGCTAATTATTTATACACACATAGATAGATAGATATATATATATATATATATTATTAATTTAAGTTTTTGAAATAAATATGTTTATGGCGTGATATAAACTTTTAGATTATTATTATTTCCTATTCGCAAAGAATTACAGTCCCAAAAAAATTACAAGGCAAATAAAATTAAAATTAAAAAAAAAAATTGTCCCTGAATTCCTGATAATTGGCTCATACTGAGTCAAGTGTTTGACGTGACATAGATTTGATTTTGTCAAATACAATTATATAAGATGTAAATGAACATTATTAAACAATGTTCTGTACAAATTTGACGACTGCATAATGATATATTTAGACAATAATGATGATATAGAAATAGAATTATGGTGAAGAGATAGAGAGGTAGCTAGGAAATGGACCATGTCAACAAGAAGAGATGAAATTATTAATTGCAGTAAAGACCAAAATAATTAAGAATGGGATTTGCTCGCTGGTGGTAAACATACACAGATATATATGATGAATAATTATATTCAGACATTCATAATTAAGAACGAGTAATAGGATAGCTCTGACAATAGGAGTTGATATCAAATTCAAAGGCCATATCAAAACGTGTAATTGAAATGGTTATCGTATTACTCACATCATGAACCTAAAGATTTCAATGTTATTACACGTCAACAAGCTATGAGTAGTTACACCATTATTTGTCAAACCAATATATTTTGATCAAATATTCTACGGTAACCTATTTATCAACATCGCCGAGACTTTTTTTTTTATGTGTTATTGATCTGAAAATGATATCAAAGTAACAAGTCTATATAGTGAGAATTGATTCGACGATTGATGAGTTGGTACTTTTACTACAGTGAAATCTCTACTTCATACAAACCATGCATGCTTAAAGTGACTCCCAATTTCAAATTGAAATATTAAATTAATATGGTTTGTCAATGGGTATCTTATCTACCTTTGACATCTGAAGTAGCTGTGAATAAAATATATTAGTCAATTATTTATATTATTCAATCTATAAAACATGTATCTATATAAATATAATAATTCTTCAAAGGTCAAAACTGGAAAGCAAGGTATATAAATAACAATGTGAGTGAATAATCAAAACAGTCATTTTGTAGAGAAAATGTGATTTTTTTTTATTTTGCGAGTGCATCGATATATTAATTGGTCCAAAAGTTCAATAACTAATTTCTTAAATACTATAAAAGTAAAGTAGGCGATCTTTCCAGGCAAAAAATAAGTTGCATTGTTCGTACGTTTTATATTATAAGAATATAAGCTATTAATGTTCACCAATTTAATAATTAAATTGATCCATAAATATATATTTGAATGCTTTTCATTTTAAAAAGTAATCAACCAAAACAAAGTTAATAATCACTACAAATACGGATTTAAAGTGATAAAAATCTTATAGGAATTACTTTAAATTTTACTCAAACAATTTTGATAAAGATTAACTGAGTATCTATAATCTAAGTATGTTATGACACAAATTATAATTGGACGTACTAATATAGTATTTTTTAGCTGGCTAGGGTATTTTTGCCTTAACAAATTTTAAAAGTATGGTTTTAGTAAAGCTACCCTTTTATCATTTTTATCCAGTCCCTACTGTTTTCACGTTAGAAATATCTTCATTTTAAAAGAATAATATTATCTCTGCCCAATAGACCAATAGAAAAAATTATATATCCCAAATGCACAAGTCAAAAAATATTTAACATGACCTATACTGATAATAGTGTTTCTCCTGTTTGTGTGATTACATAGCTTTTGACAAAAAAGATTAGTAATTGATGATATGAACAATAATATGTGGTCTCTTTCACTCTGTCACCTGCTTAACTTTGCAACTTCGGCTGCTGATACACTCTTTTTCTTTCATGTAATCAAATTGTTTGTCTTCACGTACATTAAATTTTTTTTTTAAAGAAAAAAGTAAACAGAGAAAGAACATTATGCCCTAGAGAGAGAATGAAAAATTAGTTGACTAATATATAGGTCAAAATTTATTCAGTTATTCTTATTAATGAACAAGATGTATAGATTAGAGGGGGAAAATACACAGCCCGGATGTTTTTGATGTTGGTTAACCATAATACTTCGTTTTAAAAAGTACAAAATACAACTAGAGGAGTTCTTATTATGTATTTTATGTAAAAGAAAATAAGTATATTGTTTTGTTTCTTACATTTGTAATTTTCTTTTTAAAAATACACTTAATTTTTAATTTCATTCAATTTTGTTGTCCAAGTTTTCATTATACTTTGTTTTCTAAAATGTCCAGGTATAATTTTGACATAAATAGATAACATTGAAAACAAAATTAAATAAAATTAAATAAAATTAAAAACAAAAAATATTTTAAAAAATATTACATATATTAAAAATAAAAAATGCCTTCAAATATAGAAGAGAAGACGAAGAGCATAAAAACAAAATGACTTTGGACTCTGATTCATAATTAAAGTCCACATTTCTGTGATTAACGAAAAGGTCCAACTTTTGAGTTTTTATTTTCTAATCTTTTACTGTTTTTGGCACTGTAGGCTTTCTATAAATGGGTCTCGCCTAAAACTGTATAAGGCCAATTTTCAATAAAATAAGAAAAATCATTTAATGGACCAGAAAAACCATTCAAGGCTTTTTAGGAAAAGAAAAACATAAGTCCTTTCATTACCGGAAAAAAAATAAATCCTTTCTTATTAGTAGGCCTATGAAAAAACAATCAAAGGGGTGACTCTGGGCCTTGAAACTTCAGAAAAATCAGCTTTGTTAAATTCCAAAATAAGTTCAACCAAAAATAATAAAAAAAAAAGAATTCTAAAACAAGGACGCTTTTGACAAAAAAAAAAAAAAAACACAAGGAGGCTTGAAATATTAAATGACCAAAAGAGAATTATGCATTACGAAAAACTTATGTAGAATTGTTTAAAGAACATGATATGAAATTACTATTTTATTTTAGGATAAACATTTGTGCAATATTATTCAATAAAAATAAAGAATGTTAATTAATACAAAAATAGGAATGTAACATTTGTATCTTTTCATGTTAATTTATTTTATTTTTCATTCTGAAAACACTTCCTAGTTCCTATAGATACCTTACCAAAGAATGGTAGCTCAATATAATCCTCTATCTATAGCATCGGTTTGATTTCCCATCCAGTCACTTATGCACGACATTAAAAGTTAAAAACAATAAATAAAATGCACTCACTAATAATATGTAAATCAGGCATAGGCATAAAATAAGTTTGATGGTTAGAAGTTAGGCACTTGTCACCCTTCATGTCCTCAATTCTGCATTTCGGTTCCTGACAAGTGACAAAAATTACAAACTTTCAACCTTCTCATCATTGCAAACTCTACTTGTTAGTTGCACGTGATCCAAAGTAAAACATGCACCCACTCAAACATTATTATATGAATAATGCTATTCACACATCTTTTTATCAAACACCACCTTTACATCAATATAAAAATACAGTTATTATAGGCAGACCACAAAAAGATTAAGGTGGTTAATGCCTTAATCACTGTATTTTATACGAGTGTGAATTTGGTGTTTACTAAAAAGGTGTGCGAATAACAAAACCGTTACTTATATTGTTCAAAGATTTAATTGCATCATTAAAAAAAAGAATTAATTTATTCTTTTCTTTTATTATAGATTATTTTATCTAATATTTAAATATGATGAACCACCAGGTTTGGGGGGGGGGGAGATTAATTTATTAAAAATAAAAATGATTAAAAGATAGTATAAATGATTTTTTTTAAAATTTTTTAGTCCCCTTGATTATTAGTAATAGATAGCTCTTACTTCTAGGCCACTTTGGAGGAGACATAATAACGAAAGGAACGAAAGAAGGAGCACAATGTTGAGTTTGCCATTGCCAATGGATATGGATGGTCCTCCTTTCACATGAAGGCACAAAATAATTATCCATAGGTCTCATGATAATAACAAGTACTAGGTTCGAGTCATACTTTAGTCACATGATGATTTTGTGGTTCACCTTCATCACCACTCACTTGAATCTAAATCATCCTCCGATCCTGCTTCTATTGCAAAACAAGAGTCGTCATCTACAAATCCATTAAAGTTAGTCTACCTATTATTATCTTGAAGAAGGAAAACAAAAGTGGATGTGTTTAATTAATGGATGTTATTCGAAAATAAATATTTTTGTTGAAATCGAAAGTGACGCATGTCCTTTTCGATATCGAGAGCAATGCATGTGATTGTGATGATCTTAGAAAAAACATTTAAATACTTGTGTAGTATTGTATTTCGAATTTTGAAAGAAAACTTGTGAAGAGTTTTTCAAAATTTGACTAAGTCCAGAGTTTTGATAGTCAAGAGAGGAATTGAATTCGAGATTGAATCTGTTTGAACTGTTCGAATTGAAGGAAGAGCATTTAAAAGCATAAGCGGTTAAGATGCAAGCGGAGTTTTAGGAAGCGGTTATCAGAAGTTAATACGAGCAGTATGAGCGGGAACGGTTTATTCCTCAAGCATCACACGTGGCAGATAAGGATTCGACGGAAATCTCTATAAATACTAGAAGATGGTACTGAACCAGGGTTGGAAATTTATCACTCGAAAACTCACTAAACATCACTCACATCCATCAGAGCGACTTAACTAAGTTTTTGTCTTAGTCCAGTTTTCTGAGTAGGTTCTATCCACTCCATATTATGTTTCTTCTTGTTGTTATTTATGATTCTGCTGTTCTTCTTCCCTTTTATTTTATTTGTTGCTAATTCTATATAGTTTGCGTGTTTTAAACTATCACACTTCGGAATTCTGTGAAGTGTTTTTAATGTAGTTCCAGATTTGCTTCTCTTTTGTTTAAATAAATATCATTCCTAAGTTTACAACTTTTGATGCACTTCATTGACTGGTACTCATGTCTTGAATCTATTTTCTGAAAATCACAAAATCCGTAAAACAAATTGGCACGCCCGGTGGGACGGTTTTATTGAAAAGCGTCAAAGTTATTTTGAAAATATTTTGAAATCTGTTTAAAATTTGAAATTTGCATGAGTTTTGCATAGCAGTTACATGATTATGGGATTATGAATCTTGAAAATTTCATTTGATTTTGCATGCATTTACGAAGTGGAAGAATAATTCAAATGTCAAATGTTAATACAAATTCAAATGTTGAATCTAATTCATCAGGTTCAACTAATTCTCAATCTTCTACGCAAAGATTTTCTCAAATTGAGAATGTTAGGCAAATTTCTAGAACTCAAGTTTCTACTGGAGGAAATAATGGTGGAAATAGCCATAATAATAACGGTGGAAATAACCATAATGGGAATGGCGGCAATAATAATCCTCGTCCGAGGAATGTGCAACCGCCATTCACTCCTCCTTCAAATACTAATCCGGGTGTACAATTCGGTACAAACCCACCATTTTCTGCTTCTGCTGAAATGAGTAGAAGTATAGGTTCTTCAACTTCTGGTGTTTCAATTCAAACTGTTAGAAATTTGATTGAAGAAAGCCAATTAGATTTAGTAAATTTATTAACTCAGCATCTTACAAGTATTTTAAATCCTATGATGGCTGACACAAACTTGAAATATGAACAATTGGCTAATCGAATCAATAGAGTTTCTCGATTAGATGATGATGATGTCAATGATCATGATGAGACTCATCATATTCCACATAATCAAAATCATGTTAGAGTTGTTCATCGAAATGAAAATGCTGATCATGTTTTACATGAAATTCAAAATTTAAATCGAATAGATCAGTATAATGTAACTCGAGTTGTTGAAAATGTTTTAAATTGAGTTGATTTGAATGTTGGTTTTCTTGATCGACCGCATTTTGCTTCTGTATTTCTTCAATGTGTTCAAACTACTGAAGTTCCTAGAGGGATTAAAAATCCTAAAATTGTTACAAAATTTTCTGGGGAATCGACTGTTGAGCATATTGCTCGATACTTGGTCGAATTAGGGAACTTAGCAAATGATAAAAATTTGAAAATGAAGTTTTTTCCATCTTCTTTAACAAAGAATGCTTTTACTTGGTTTTCGAATTTGAGACCGAATTCTATTACGAATTGGGCTCAATTGGAAACTGCGTTTCATAGTCAGTTTTATAGAGGAGAGTTGAAAGTTAATCTAACTGATTTATTTGCAATTAAAAGAGAAGAAGAGGAAACAATAGATGATTTTAAGATACGATTTAAAAATGCAAGGAATAAGTGTTATGTTACTATTCCTGAATCGGAGATAGTCAAAATGGCTATAATGGGCTTGGGTTTCGATATTCGTCGAAAACTTGTTAATGTCCATATTCCCGATTTAACTCACTTGACTGAACAAGTTTGACAAATCGAATTACTTCAGAAGGAGAAGAAAGAATTAAAGAAGAATAAATTTTCGAATTATAAACCTTATTTGAAAAAGGAGAAAGTTTCTTATGTTGAAACTTTAGATTCTAGTGAAGAATCTGATCATGAAAATTTCGAAGTTGATTTAGCTGAATTGAAAAAAGGTCCTCCTTATGTTTGCACTTCTTTGAAAAAGTTAAGTAATTTGGAAAAAGGAGTTGATTTTAAAGGAAATAAGAAGTATAGTTTCGATATTACAAAGTCTGATCAGATTTTTTATGTCCTTTTAAAAGATAAACAGTTGGTTATTTTGGATGGAAAGAAATTTATGTCAGCAAAGCAAGTAAAAGGAAAACCATATTGCAAATTCCATCAAACATCTAGTCATTCGACTAACAACTGTGTACGTTTCAGGGACTTAATTCAAGAAGCAATTATGGAAGGACATTTGAAATTTGAAGAAACTAAGGCTGACATGAAGGTTGATACTGAGCCTTTCGAGGTTAGCTCGAGTTATGTTTGAGCCCTTTTGTCTGGGTATACATATGGCAGGTTTTACTTTTTTCGAGTTCGACACCTCTTTGGGAAATTTCGAACAGAATATTCGCCAAGTGTTTCCTGGAGTTGGTGAGGGGTTGCTTGATTTTCTGATGCAACAAAAACTGAAAGATCGAGATGTGTCCCTGTGCCCTCGATGCAATGCTGTCTTTGATGCTGAGGCTGCAGCTTTATTCGAAAAGGAGAGAATGAAGAAGGAGTTGGCTCATAAGGAAGAGCAGGCTCGATAGAGACAAGGTCCTCGTCGAACTAATTCATCGAGTTTTATAGTTGTTCCTCCCACTCAGATGCATTGGGTTGGAGAATCTTCTAAGAATCAGGGTCCTGAATTTCAGGGATACCAAGCTCGTGGTCGATTTTATGGCCGTTCTCGTGGTCGTGGCCGAGGCCGATTCAATTCTGGTGGAAATCGGTTGCCACAGACCCAAGCTGGCTCCTCTGAAAATTCTGACAAGGGGGCAAAACCATCTGTTTTGGATCGAGTCGTGTTTCCTGAAACCAAAGGAAAAGATAAGGAAGTTTCAGACTCAAAAAATGAAGAGGATCATATGAAGGATGATATGGGTGATGATTTGTATGATGATGAGTTTGTTGAAGATGAGATGGTTGGTATAGTGTCGATTTTGCCTGCTGAGTTTGCTAATAGTTCCCAAGAATGGCTTGATGAGGATCATTATGATCCTGCTCAAGGAGATGAATTCCTTTTGGTTCGACCTCAAAGGGAAGCTATTTTTCTGAAGCCTTCTGAAGAACAAAAGTCTCATTTGAAGCCTCTTCATATCAAAGCT
>JASCZI010211495.1:32067-60719 GCA_036250425.1 Stylosanthes scabra
TTACTCTTGCGTTTTTAGGAAGAAGGATCCGTAACTGGTAAGTCCTTTTTTCTTTGTTTTTGAAGTGTTCTCATTTCGATTTATTGCATTCGGTCCTTTCCTTGGGTTCTGCCGTTTTGTCGAGCGTCTTTCCTTCTTCTTTCTTTCATCAGGAGGTTTGACGAACTCTGACTTTCTTTTTCCAAAACAGGTTAAATGGCAGAACCACAAGGCAACGACTCCAATGAGGTGGATCGTGAGGTTGGGGCGGCTCAGATGCCTTACGAACCGAATCCTTTATATTATTGGGTTAATCGGGATGTCATGGGAAGCCCCTGTACACTGACCGAGGATTACTTGACGGAGCTCAAGCGTTCCGGGGTCATCTGTGGTGGCGGCGAGGTAGAAAGGCTCTACCGAGTCGAGCTTCCTCGTCGAGGGGAGGGTGTGCGAACTAAACTTGGAACATCCTTGTATGCCACACCGGTTGTGGGTAAATGAGGTTATGTTCACCGAGTTTGGTGTTCGGATAACCTTCTCCGATTTCCAACAAAGGTTGCTCCAACGTTGCTTCGTCGCTCCGTCCCAATTCCATCAGAACGCCGGGTCGGCAATTCGGTGTTTTGAGTTGGTGACGGAGTTTCTGGAACTTCCTCAGGATCCCGAGGTGTTCTTGTTTCTCTTCACGGTGTTCTCCCCGAATGCCGATGGAAAGGCCAAGAAGGGATACATGTCGGTTTGGCCTGGCAAAGGCCGGAGGATTTTTGGTTTGTACGAGGAGTCATTTCATGACTTTAAGGGGCGATATTTCAAAGTTTTCCCCGTTGGAGACCATCTGCCCTTCTGGCTGACTTTAGAGAGGGATGTGGGTCGGTTTCCCTCGTACTGGAGTAGGGACGTCGGGGTAAATTACGCCCTGGTGTCTTATAGGAAGTTAAATGAGGAGCAGAGGGACACGGCCGATGTCCTCTTGTGGTTGTTTTCCAAGCAATGTTTAAAGCCTAAGGCCATTTTGGGTAATCCGGAACGTGCCAGGGCGACGATTGGTATTAAACCCTAATTTATTTTATTTTTCTTCGTGTGGTTATTTCTTTTTTTTGTTAACATTATCTACTTTTTCTTTTTCAGTGAAGATGGCCGAAAGGAACACCACATTGTCGAAGTTCTGTCAAGTTATGCAGACCAACCCCCAAGGTTTGGTGGTGGGGGATCCGCCGGGTGGTCAGACTTCATGTTTCGTTCCTGAGGGAGGCGGGTCGTCCAATGTTGGCGGGGGGCTGATGTCCGGCTGGAGGTTTCGTCTCCCATCCGGGAAGAAGGACCGGAACGACAAGTTGAGGTTATTCCTCCATCTCCCCCGAGGAAGCGAGCCAACGACGAAACGACCTCTGCCCAAAAGAGGCCGAGGACTTCGGAGGGTTCGAAGCGAGACTTTTGTCCGACGGACCGGTCATTTGATGCTTCCGGGTTCATCGAGAGAAACTTCATGGGGCCTCATGCTCGCAAGGTGTTGCTGGATTGTGACCCCATGGAGAGTCTTCGCTGAGCGCAGTGGGCGATGCTCCGTTCTGCCACCATCATGAAATCTGTTGAGCCCTGTTTGATTGTGGCCGACCAATGGAAGCGGCAGTGTGTCGAGTTAACGGGGAATTTGAAGGTGCTGAACCAGCAAAAGGCTGATGTTGAAAAGGGGAAGGATGAAGCTGAATCGGCTAAGGCCAAGGCCGAGAAGGACTTGGAGTCTGCCCTAGCCAGTGGGAAGGAGAAGGACGTCGAGCTGCAACATCTAAGGGACAGGGAGGTCAGCTTGCTTGCCAATGCCGAAGGTCTGAAGAAGAAACCATCGGAGGAGAAGGCTCGGGCTGATAAGGCGGAGTCTTCATTGGCCGTTTCTGAGGAGGGCCGGCAAGAGTTGATCAAGCTAGCCGAGGATTCTGTGAAGGCCACTGAAGACGCCTTGAAGGAACAGATTCTCGTCTTGGCTCCTGATTTCGACGTCTCTCTCCTTGGGGCTTGGAAGGAGTTTGTGGACGGGCAGATTGTCGATCCACCTCCGCAGCCTTAGTTTCTTTTTTCTCTATGTAAAAACACTTTTTTATTTTACTTCGTAGTTATTTTGTGGGAGTCCGTCGTGCCGTATTTAACCGGGTCGGACTCTCATCTTCTAACTTTAACAATTTTTTGCTAAGTTTTCTAGGGATCCGTCGTGCCGTGTTTTAACCGGGTCGGATTTCTCTTATTTTAGAAAATATTTGGCTAAGTGTATGAACACCGTTTTTGGGTTCCGACGTGTCGTGCTGTTGTCCGGGTCGGAACTTTGTTTTATATAAGTCTTTATTTGGATAAGTTTTGAAATCGCCGTCTTTGGCTTTACCTTTGCCGTCTAATTTATTCTGTTTTTGTGTCTTTGGTTTTTGCCTCTTCTTCGTCCTTTAATAAGGGTAGGGCGTTTGAGACGTTGAAGGGAAATAACGTTTTAAATTTTTCTAAGTTTTTTGGAGGTGGAGTGATCAGTTCCGTCTTTCCGTAACTTAGTTTTCTTTCTTTCCGACGTTGTACGTAAGAAAGGTAAGGTTAAGAAATGGTTTCATTTTTGTTTTGGCCGAAAAAATTTGATTATGGTCGGCGATGGCAAATAAGACGTATGGCCGTGTGTGAAATAAGTAAATATTTATTGAATATTTTGGGTCTCGTCAAAACCTTCCGACCTCCCGGAGTAGGATACCTCGGATAGGGAAAAGAGTACCCGATTGACTAAGTTAAAGGAAAAATACAAGTAAAATAAAGATAACAGCTATCCTATAGCTATACGTAACTTAAAGGAAAAAAAAAACAAGGGACTTTAGGAAAAAAACATTCGGAAGGTTGGTGGCGTTCCAGCTTCTCCGAAGTTCGCCTCCGTTGAGTCGTTCTAGCTTATATGCTCTTTTGCCAAGGTCCGAGGTTACGTGATAGGATTCTTCCCAATTTGGGGTAAGCTTGCCTTCTCCCGGCGTTGATGGCCCAACGTCGTTACGTCGTAGAACCAGGTCTCCGACTTCGAAGTACCTTCTGATGGTTCCCTTGTTGTATCTAGCGCTCATCCTTTGTTTCAAGGCCAGTTCTGTAAGGCGAGCTTCTGATTGGACTTCATCTATTAGGTTCCGATCTTCCGTGATGTCCTCTGTGCCGAGGAGTAGTCGTGGGCTGGGTTCACCGATTTCGACTGGAATGATGGCCTTCACCCCGTAGGTTAGCCGGAAAGGCGTTTCGCCGGTCGAGGATTGGGGGGTCGTTCTATAAGACCATAGGACGGATGCTAGTTCCTCAGCCCAAAAACCATTGGCATCGTCGAGCCGTTTTTTCAGTCCTTTCACGAGGATTTTGTTTGCTAATTTGACCTAGCCATTTGCTTGGGGATGTTCAACCGAGCAGATGCGTTGATTGATCCCGAATTCCTCAGCTGATTCTTTAAATTTCTTATCCGCGAATTGAGTTCCGTTATCCGTGATTAGGATTGAGGGAATTCCAAATCGGGTGATGATTTGTTTCCAGACAAATTTCCAACATTTCGTAGCCGTATTAGTGGCTAGGGGTTCTGGTTCGATCCACTTAGTGTAGTAGTCGATGCCGGCAATGAGGTATTTTAGTTGGCCGGGGGCTAGTGGGAAAGGTCCTACAATGTCAATTCCCCACGTGCCGAATGGTCGATACGCCGAGATTGGGGTATTTTTTCTGGGGGTGCTTGATGCAAGTCTGCGTGGATTTGACATTTCTCGCACGTTCGAACGAATTCCACTGCATCCTTCATCATGTTTGGCCAATAATATCCGGTTCGAATGAGTTTCCGAGCTAAGTATTTTCCGCCGATGTGGTGGCCGCAGCATCCCTCATGAACTTCTCTTAAAGTGTAATTAGCTTGAGACGGGTTAAGGCATTTCAGAAGTGGCAGATCTATGCCTTTTTTATATAACTAACCCGAGGTCAAGGTGAACTTGGCGGCTTCTCTTTTGATTCTTTTTGCTTCTTTGGGATCGTCAGGGAGGGTTCCGACCTTAGGTAGCTCAGGATTGGAGTCATCCATGTTGCTGTTTTAGATATCGGGAGGCAAGTTATCTCCGACATGGATATCGATGGCTCCTTGACCGTTCCTTGGATGAGGGAGCGGTTTCCCGATACCGGTTTCATGCTGGCGAGTTTGGACAAGAGGTTGGCCCTAGCGTTCCGTTCTCTGGGAACATGGGTTATTATGACTTTTTCAAACATTCCCATCATCGCTTTGACTTTTGCTAGGTATTTCTGGAGGAGCGAGTCTTTGGCTTGATAAGAGCCGTTTATTTGGGAACTCACTACTTAGGAATCCGTGCAAACTTCTAGGATTCGGGCTCCCACTTCCTGAGCTAGGGTTGATCCGGCCAATAGGGCTTCATACTCGACCTGGTATTTCGAGATTGGGAAGTCATATCGGATAGATTGCTCGAATATGACTCCGTCGGAGCTTTCTAGGATGACCCCTGCGCCGCCCGAGGTCGTGTTTGACGAGCCGTCGACGTGTAATTTCCATCCGGTTTCCGGGTTTGTTTCCCTGTCTGGGGTCGTTATTTCTGCCAGGAAGTCGGACATTGCTTGCGCTTTGATAGCCGCCCTAGGTTGGAACTGAATGTCGAATTGTGACAATTCTACGGCCCATCCTAGCATCCGACCTGCCAGGTCTGGCTTTTGGAGTATGCTTCGGATGGCTTGGTCAGTTCTGACGACGATAGTGTGACTTTGGAAGTATTGCCGGAGTCGTCTTGCTGAGACAAGGAGCGCGTATGCCAGTTTCTCAATCTTTGTGTATCGGAGTGCAGCCTCGTGCAGGACTCGGCTGATGAAGTATACTGGCATTTGACTTCCTAACTCGTCTTCTCTTACTAGTGTTGCCACAATGGATTCATCCGTGATGGACAAGTAGAGATACAGAGATTTGCCGTTCATTAGCTTTGAGAGGACTGGAGGTTCCGATAGTATGGATTTAAACTTGAGGAAGGCTTCTTCACATTCCGTCGTCCATTCGAAGTTAATTCCTTTCCCCATTAGTTTGAAAAAAGGTAAAGTGTTTCTTGCTGATGCTCCGAGGAAACGGGACAGCGCCGTTAGTTTGCCGTTCAGCCGTTGGACCTCTTTTAGGCTGGTTGGGCTGGGGAGCTGAAGAATTGCTTCGCACTTCTCCGGATTGACCTCAACTCCTCTCTAGGTTATCATGAACCCTAGGAATTTCCCTGCTTCCATGCCAAAGGCGCACTTTAAGGGATTCAAACGCATTTTGTAGTGTCGGAGGGACTCGAAGACTTTATGAAGGTCGGAGATAAGATCCTCTGGGCTTTCCGTTTTGACCGACATGTCGTCTACATAAACTTCGATCTTCCGACCAATGAGGTCTTTGAAGATTTTTGTTACCAAACGTTGGTACGTCGCTCCGGCGTTCTTTAAACCGAAAGGCATAGCCGTGTAGCAATAAGTTACGTCCGAAGTGATGAACGCCGTTTTTTCTTCGTCAGGCTTATGCATTGGGATCTAGTTGTATCCCGAGTAAGCATCCATGAAGGAAAGGTATTGGTAGCCGGAAGAGGCATCTACCAATCCGTCGATGTTAGGCAGCGGGAAGGCGTCTTTGGGACAGGCTTTGTTTAGGTCGGAATAATCGACGCACATTCGCCACTTTCCGTTTGCCTTTTTGACCAAGACTACATTCGCCAGCCAGGTGGAGTAAGGTAGTTCTCGGATGAATCATACTTCAAGAAGTGCCTTGGTTTGTTTCTTTACTTCTTCCGCCCTTTCGTCCGACATACGTCTCTTGCGTTGGGTGACGGGGCGGTGACTAGGGTCAATGGCCAGGGAGTGCGACATGACCGATGAGTCAATTCCCAGCATATCGGCTGGTACGAAGGCGAAGAGATCTCCATTCTTCTTGAGGAACTCCGAAAGTTCTTGCTTGAGTTCATAGGGTAGATTCCGATTCAAGAACGTGTGCCGTTCTAAGGAGTCTCCAATCTATATTTTCTCCAGATCTTCGTCTAGCTTTGGCCGAGGTTGCTCTTCTACCCTGGTGTCGAGATCGGCTAGATAAATGCCGTAGGAATCTCGGGACTTGGATCGAAGGGCCAAGTTGTTATGTTTGCACTTTTCGGCCATCACCCTATCTCAATATAGGGTTCCGAAGTCTCCTGAGTTCGTTTCGTACTTCATCACTAGAAACTTGGTGAATACGGCTGCAGAGAAGTCGTTAATCGTCTTTCTGCCCAAGATGATGTTATAGGCTGTTGAGTCTTTCAACACTACAAATTCGGCCATTACCGTCCTCCGGGAGTTTCCAGTTCCGATGGAAATTGGGAGCTTGATGCTTCCGTCTGGCTTTATGAAGTGATCGTCGAGTCCTATTACTCCTGGTTGGTGGGTCTTGAGGTTGTGGTCCTTAAATCCCAGTACATCAAAGGCATGCCGGAACATAATGTTGGAATCTGCGCCCGTGTCAATTAAGATTCTTCGGACTAATCCTGGTCCAACGCCAGCTGAGATCACCATCGGAGCACCAGAATCAGCAATTCCGTGTTGAAGGTCTTTGTCACTAAACGTGATCTCTGGGAACTGTGGGGGAGTGCTCTTCACGGTTGCTAGGATCTTGAGATCCTTTTTGTGGGCCGACTTAGATTTCTCTACGTGATTGGCTCCGATGATCACCGGGACTATGGGCACCGATTCATCATTGTCTCTGAAGTTTCGGGGGTTCCGAGTTTCCGGTCCTTCCGGCCGTTCTCGTCCGGCATTCCGAGATTCGCAAATGATTTTAGTGAATTCATTCAGCTTCCCTTCCCTGATGGCATGTTCGATGGCGTCCTTTAAGTCATAACAATCCTCTGTTTTGTGTCCGTATCCTTGATGGTAATCACAAAACAGGGATTTGTTCTTAGCATTCTGGGTTCTTCTCGGTAGGGACCTTGCCCGGGGTAAGATTCCCTTATCTGAAATCTGCTGATATATTTCCGTGATGGATGCTATCAACGGGGTATAGTGGTCATACTTCTGTTTGGAGGGTTTAGGGTTTCCTCTAGACCCGTGTTCGCGTTGGTTATCCCTTTGGTATTGCGCTGAGGCGTTACCTCGAGAAGCCGTCTGCTGATTCTTGGTGGCTGCTACTACCCGATTGACCTCTTCATGGTGTATGAACTCTTTTGCTTCGGCTTGCATCTCTTTTGGGGTCCATACCGGTTTGGTGGTCAGTTGTTTTCTGAAGTCGTCATTGGCAAGGCCGTTAGTTAGGCATAAACTTGCCGCCCCATCAACGAGTCCGTTTATAGTTTTGCATTCAGCGTTAAACCTCTCGATGTATTTCCTTGTGGTCTCATTAGGCCTTTGGACCACAGTAAGGAGATTGATCGGGTGTTTCTTGTTGTCGATGCTTGTCGTGAACTCGTTGAGGAATAGCTCCCTTATTTCAGAGTAGGTTGAGATGGAACCTGCCGGTAAGGACGTGAACTATTGAGCTGCCGATCCGGTCAAGGCCACCGGAAAGGCTCGGCATTTGACTTCATCTATGGCTCCGTCACAAATCATCCGGTGTTCAAAGTCGTTGAGGTAAACGTAAGGATCTGTCAATCCGTCGTACTTCATGTCTGTCGATTTTACAAAGCCCTTAGGAAGTTGGACTTTGAGGGTCCGATTCGAGAGAGGAGTGTGTCCATCGACGGGTGGTGTCCCTTCACGGTTTCTCATCCTCTTGTAACGGCGAGGGCGTCTTCACCTCCCCTCATGGGATTCGTCAAAGGACGAATCCAGGCTTTCAGAACTGTTCTGGTGACGCCTCCGTCGGGGGGGAGACCGCGAACGTCTTTGGGTTGGTGAGCGCGACCTAGAACGCTCGCGACGCCGGAGAGGTGAACGTCGTCGTGCTCTCAAGTCTTGGGCGACGTTCTTGAGTTCCGTATTCTCTTTCCGAAGTTCTTTAACTTCGAGTTCCATCGCTTGCATGCGATGCCTCAGATCTTGCATGATCTGGTTGTTATCCGAACCGATCCCGCCGAACGGCCGGAGTTCCGGATTCCCCGGGCCTAGCCTGTCAAAGGCGCTGGTACTTCGCCGGCCTCCGGATCTATCGCCGCCTGAGTTGGGTTGGCCGTTTTGGGCTCCATCCGTCTCGGCGTTCCGGCCAACCGACTCTTGGCTACCGTTTGCGGTTGCATTGAGATCGAGATCAGCTTGTATTGGATTTGGCTGCGGGTTCTGACGTCGTTCGTCGCCAGAATGGTCAGTGTAGGGAACTCCTTCTTCGTCTTGGTTCACCATTGTTGGTTTTCACTAGAAGTCTCCACAGACGGCGCCAATGTACAGAATGTACCTTCGAGGGTTTTGGGACTTACGGAGTGACCGGAGATACTAAGGAAGAATGCTGGAAGTTGATATGAATGGGTGATAGTGTGTAGAGGAAGGGTCGCCAAATAAGGATTTGGGAACTTTCGGATACACAGCAATTGGGTAGGGTTTAGAAGACGCACCTGGAGGAGAGCTGATCTCCTCTTTATATATCCATGATGGTTCCTATTATTTAGGGAGTAAAGCCGTACGAGATCGATACATATATGATCTTATCTCGTGTGGATCCGATGATTAATGTTGTGGGCCCTTTTTAGGATCCGAAGAGAATTTGGGTCATTCGTCAACTTTGGGCCGACGTAAGAGAGGTCTGCTGTGGACTTGGGCTAGGCGAGCCCAATATCCGGAGCAAATACTATTCTTACATTAAAATTAGGAGTAATGCTAGGAAACTAACATTAGGGGACAAATAGGAAGCTAATCAGTGTAATTAGAAAAATAATATATGGTAAAAAAAGAGAGAGAAAAAAAAATAATATTAACTATCTATTGTCTTACTAATATTAACTATCAAGATTTGTTTAAAACTAGTGTATAAATAAATTGCTGAGAAATTATAATGCAGATTGACATACACTTACTACAACATCAGTTCTCTCATCCATTCAATTATACAAACCTGTACTACAGCTAACTAACTAACAGAAAAGAAAAAAATTATATCCGTAACTAATTAACTATTACAACCAACAACTCACTGTTACAACTAATATAAATATCTAAACAAACTTAACTAACCAACTGAAAGAACTTCTATATCACCTAACATTATTTAAAAGTTGAGAAGAAAAGATTGAAAATTAATTTTTTTTGTTGCTAATTTTTCTTTAATTTTTTTCTTTTCTTTTGTTCCTTTACTATTTTATTGAACGATTATTAGTTGAAAAGTAATTAATTCAGGCAAAAACCGTTAACAATTTTTATAAACTCTTTTCAAGATACATTCTAAACTTAAATAATAATAAATTAATTATGTTTCTCTTTCGGTCACTTTATTAACCGTATTCGTCAATAATTGGTATACGCCCTACATCCGGCGTACGTATAAAAACATCCAAGAAAAGAAAATAAAGGGCAGTGGAAAAGGAATATATATATATATATATAATACTTCTAACATTTAATTTGATTTAATTTTATCTTTAACATTTTTTATTGATTTTAATTTTACTTCTAATTATTGATAATTTTACCCTCAACTTTTTTCAATTTTTCAATGATTAGGAATAAAATTGAAACCAATAAAAAATATTAAGGATAAAATTAAATCAAATTAAACGTTAGAGATATTTTTGAAAATTTCCATAAACATTAAAGACATAAACCATAATGATAGTAAATAAAAATATTTGAAGACAACCAAAAAAAAAAAAAAAGTTGAACTTGCTGATATTTGCAAATCTCTCAGCTCACCCTCGCGAAAACGAGGGCTTTTACTTGTCACGACTATATATTTTAAAGTGTATTCAATAATGTGTTTAATGGCAACAAAGTCATATCCCATAATTTTTTATTATTATTATTATTATTATTATTATTATATGTATATGAAATTGAACTATATTATTTACAAAATTTAATTACAAACATAAATATATTATACTTGTTATAAATGTTTAATAATATATTTTTATATCATCAAAGGTAATTAACTTTGAAAATTATTATTTAAAAAATCTTCTAAACACTTAAAATTTATTTAGATGATCACGTAAAATTATATGTACTATTAATATATTAAAATTAAACCCTCTCTCTGTGTATGTAATTAATTGTTAATGACTTTTTTATATATACTTTGATATATGTATGGGTGCATGTAAGTTGATGAGGAAGGAGACAGGAGAAGTATATGTGCAACATTGTTGGGCATGGTCCACAAACTTTCTTGAAACGGCATATAAAATACTAGACAAATTTGAAAAATATCTTTGCCCCTCATCAAATAATCCAAAGTAACACCACTATAATACGAATAATTAAATTAAAATAAGATGATAATAATGCATGTATGTCCACCTAAACTAATTAAACTCAATCAAGGGTTTATATGAAAAGACAGGGTCAGTACTTATCCATTATTCATTAGATACGGTTCACCCAAAACACAAAATCATATTATGAAAATAAAGAAGAAAAATCAATTAATTAAAGTTATGGTTAGAGGAGCAACATAATTCACTAATTAAGGGAACAGCCCAGTTTGGAAAGATACATAGAACAATAATGAGGAAACGGAGAAGGTCAAGTTTGGGTTCTTCTGGGTAATTTGGCTCACTATTCTTTTTGACACCATTGGCAATTTTCCTTGCAATTGTTGAATAATCATATATATGGTTCTCTTTAATTACTATTTACTCTTAGGTAAATCTTATCATAGGGATCTGATAAAGGTTCCCTATCTACTTCATATGATGAGATCTCTTGCAACAACAGAAACCTTGGCGAAATTTCTTGTACTCGTTAATGGTGTCAAAAACATGGTGGAACATTAGAGAGAAGAAGGCTCATGATAATTTAATAATTTTAATTGTTAATTTTAATTATTAAATTATTATAAAATATAAATTATTAAAATTAATGGCTAAGATAACTTAATTATTGTACACGATGTAATGTCCAAAATTCATTTAATAATATAATTAGAAAATAGTCACAATGAAATTGAAAGGAGTAAAGGTCATATTTTTTTTTTGGTTGAACACTTGATTTTTAGGAGTAAAGGTCATATAACTCTACTAGGTTTTTCTTTAATTTTTTCTAAAACACTTTGTTTCAACAATAAAAAAATTCTACCATTTACATTCAAATTCAATTTCTCCCTCTATATATTATATTTTTCCCTCTGAATTCATTGTATGGTAGATATCAGACAGAGGGGAATTTTCTAATACTAAGAGGGCAGAGTTGTTAGCACCCCTGTCTCTCTCCTTTCATTGGACTTTTTCCTCATTTTCAAAGAAACAAAGATTGAATACTAACTTTTTAATCCTATCCTAAAATAATATCAAACCAATAACCCCCAGTTATTAATACTAATAAATTATGTGAAATAATTAAGGAGAATGGCCTAACAAGGAAATCATTGAATTTGATTTGAGAGTCTCCTCTCTTATATTTCCATCTATAGTCAATAACTTGACTTCAGCAATAGAAATGGATCGCAAATGAAAACCAGTATGGAAATTTATTTTTTATTTTATTTTTTAAAAAAAGGCAATTGCATGCTTTGCGTGTCTGGAATCTGGATTGTTTAAAATGAAAAAGACAACCTCACAAGTAGAACATTTTAATAAAAACTATTAACTGAATATAAAATCTAAATTATGTTATGCATTGAAATAGTCGTTTTGTTCCTTTGTTTCTTTTGTCTGAGAATACTGTTTTTATCTAAATCCTAAAATTTTACATGCCTCACAAGTCACAATGATGAATGTTTTTATTCTTGGACCAAAAGCCACAAAAATAGTGTACTCACACACAGTCACACTATTGCTCATTTTGTCGTCTTCCAAATCCAAGAGTCAAAAAATTAAAAGATGTAAAAAGAGAAAATTCAAGGATTAGAAAAAACAAAGAAAAAGACGGAATTTCTTATATATCTAGTAGTTAAATCATTAGAAAAAGAAAGTAAAAATCAATTAATTAAAAAAGAATAGACATGTTAGAGGCAGGATTGTATTGGTAACACATCCTAACCTTCTCTTGTGTTAGAACTCAAGCCTTTAGATTGATTATTATTAATCCTCAGCACTCAGCAGTTCCTTTTAGATCAAAGACAAAAAAGTATTTTTTTGTACATACAAAGAGAATAGTAATTGAAGTTTTTTTTTTTCTACTTTTAAGTTTTAACACACATACCCCATATATATATAATATAAGAAGTTAGAAAAAAAAAAACAATAAATAAAGAATTTTTAATTTAAAGAAATTGTAGCGTGCAAGATGTGCTGAGCGTGATGTCTTGGAAACAACTTCCGACGACAGAGCATGGCGGTCCAAATGTCCAAATTCCAATCTTCACCTACATATATATAGTGATTGATGACGATGATGATGATTATTCAATTTTCTGATTTTATTACTTCTTCATTAATCGACGATAGGAATGGGAATGGCCACTACAAAAAAGCAGGACTTAGCGGCAGTTTTTTTGTCGTTTCGCTGCGATTTTTAGCTGTCGCAAAACGATTTTGCGATGGTTATCCAACCGCAGGAATAACGGCTGCAAAATACAAAATACCATGGCGGTGCGTTTTGCGGCAGTTTAAAAATTGCCGTTAATTGACACCGGTTGAAAACAAGCTATTTTTATTAAATTGGTTACAAATCAGCAGCTCAGACTCGTGAACCGCGCTTTTCCCTAGTGCACTAAGACAGTGTTGCTACACCACCCTAGAAAGCTCCCTCTTTTTGTAATTAATTCTGAAAGTTCCTTGGGAAAGATTCGAACCAAGGACCAGCGGGTAATTCAAGCTTCTTTAACATGCATTCCACTCCATCAAGTCAACACAACATTCGATATATATAGTTCTATTAATTATATATAGAGAAGTTTGTATAATATACAAGTTGTGCATTATTTTGAATGACTTAAATTAAATTATTGATATTTTTATAAAATGATTTATTAAATTATGTTTTATATTATATCTATTATTTATAAAAATACTATATTAACCATAAAGATTGAAGTTATCACTTTTGAATTAATTAGATTTGAATGATGTGAAATATTATTTATCATTTAAATTTTATTTATTATAATTTTTAATTAAATTAAAATCTAAGTTAAAAATGTTAAATAAACAAAAATACATTTTGTGGCGGTTCTGACCTTAACCGCCGAGATATTCCTGTCATTTATTCGTTATGCGACGGTTTCTACATCAACCGCTGCTAAACACATCAATTTGGTGGTGGTTTTTTATAACCGCTACTAAATGCGATAAACCGCCGCAAAAATCATCGATATTGTTCATTTAGCGGCGGTTTATTCAACCGCCGCAATTAAGCCGCCGCTATTAGCCGGATTTCTTGTAGTGGGTCGGGCTACTTGACGGGGCTCGTGATTAGACTCATTTCAAGCTCGACTCGACTCGGTTTGGCTCGTTTACTAAATAGGCCAAGCCACAAACTTAAAAAAAATACTATAAAGTTCGTTGAGCTGTCTCGTTAAATTATTTTTTATAAAAATATAACTTTCTTAGCTTAGATAGATTTTAACTACTAATTTATGATAAACCCTAAAAAAATAATCAATAGTAAAATTTAAAAAAAAAGAGTATGTATAATTATATTATATTATATCTAATTAACGGTCGATATATTATTGAATTATAATTTATAATGAATTATAAATTTTAAATTGTATTTAGTGAAATTTTTTTATTTACAATTTCTATATTAAATTTTTAAAAGATAGGTTTTTTGGGTTTAACGAGCATTTAAACGAGTCAGGCTCAAGCCTAAAAATAAGCATATTAACATTAACAGGTTAGACTCGCCTAAGCTAAAGCTTGGCTCGGCTCATTCCCAACCCTAATCGACACGTAAAATTAAAATTACCTGGTGAAACATAGAATTGTAAAGATAAATTGGAACATAAAACTGTGATCAATTTTCTTGTTTAGGGCCTGAAATTCTATGAGGTGATAGAACCAAAAAAATGTTCTTTCGCTCGAATCAAGAGTCTTTGGTATAAAATTACAATATAAATATGTATGGTGTGAGAACTGTACATGAAAGAGCAAATATCTCTTTTATTTATATTGTTTGCCTTGAAAAACATATCTTAATCTTGTCTAGATAAATGATTAGGGTAAAAAAAAATTGTTTTTCATGGTATTCATCAATTCGACAAGTCAATGATTAATCTAACGTAAATCTGAATTTTATTTAAAAATTTATAGCTGACTTACTGCTTACACAAAGTGAGATTTGAACCAATGATAGTTGTATTAGAAATACTATATCCATTTATTATAATTTTAAGATTTTTTATAATTTTTTTTTACAATCCTTACTTGATTTTAACCATCTAACTATAAGCTTACTTAAAGTGAATAATGAGCATTTAAATTTGGTTCATCAAGCCAAAATGGAAGAAAATAGTCTCACCTAATCAAATCGTCGACTGGACAATTAGTTTTCCATTTTATTTAATTTGTTTGAATTGAACAACAATTGTGTCTCTATATTAAAAATAAAAATAAATAAATAAAAAAAACCTAGTGGATCATATAATTGGTTCTGTTGTAGATTCTAATTAAGGATGGCCAACCAAGACCTAACCCACATGATTAGGACCTGATGTTTCCACTTCCAACTATCAATTAGGTTTCACATTATTATTAATTGATTCATTCATGGAGTTGCTTCAAATTGAACACCACACACAAATTAAACATCTTAAATTGGTATTCGCTACAATGTTAATATTAATCAAACATCCTCTACACAATTAATGTTTGCGTTTATTGGGGACTCGCTTGTCTTATTTTATCAACATTATTTCACATTAACAAGACAGATAATTAGGACTCAGAAATAGGAAAGGGGTTCGGCTCTTGCATTATGTATAGTTTGGTCAACAGAGTGTTCATAATTTTCTATGTAAACAATAACCAATACAAGTTGGATTAGGACATAGGGATAAGCAGCCCTTTAAAAATAATAAGACATTATTATTATTATACTACTACACAATTTTAAAAATATTGTGCCAATTAGTTAGTTAATTAATTAATACAAAAAGACGAAAATGGAGTGGCCAAACGCCCAAACCCACGCCACTGACGAATAATTAGTGGCATTTTAAAAGATTGCGTTAATCACTATAACAAGGAGCACCACAGAGCAGAAATAAAAAAACAAGTGATAGAATAATGATGTGATTTTTATGTATTTAATTATTTTTTTCCATTTAACGTAGTATGCTAGGTTCAAATAGTATGCATAAAATTTGAGATACTTATTTTGATTTTTGAATAATCTAATATTTGTTCCACTATAATATGCTTTGTTTATTTATTTTTTTTAAAAGATATGTTTGTATCTTCTTTTCTTCTACATTTTATTTAAATTAATTATCAATAAAGGCTTTAAATTTCATGATGAAGTAGGTCTCAGTCTCACTTGGTAAAAATGATCACCTTATGTAAAAAGTATTTAAAGGAATAAAGGCATTAGGCTCTAATCCCTCTATCACCCGATGATGATCAATATATAACTAATTCCAAATAATGTGATTTAATTTCTTAAAGAATTGTACTATTTAAATGAGTGACAATGCTACATTTTTAAAAGGAGTGACAATGTGTGCGCCCTATATCTCGAGAGACTAAGTAAAATAAAACAAGGATTATGCTAGGTGTACATTAAAATCAGTTATCAAATCAGTCATCAATGTTTAATATATATTTTATATTTTAATGTGTATTATATATTGATAACTGATTTTGATGTGCAAATAAAATTATTATTTTGGATATTATTTTCATTCCCAATAATTTATATTTATTGGCATATTATATTATCATGAAATTGAAAATAAAAATTACACTCTATTAAAAAGGCTATGATTAAAATAATATGAAAGAAGCGGGGTGAAGATGAAATAAGAAAATAAATATATGTGTATGTATTTACTATTAAGAAAGTAATTAAAAGGAAAGAAGGAGGTGGGTTCCTTAGAGAAAACGTATCTAACGGAGGTTCGGGTTCGGAGGTAGGTTTGGATGAAGACTTTGTGCGGATAAGAACGACCCCTACCCTCTCCTCTCTCTTCATCTTTTATATATATTTTCTCTAAAATACCCTCTGTCCTTCTCTTTCTATACCGCCTCTTAGTCTCTTACTCCCTACAAGAACCCATTCCCCTCTTCCCCTCTCTCTCTCTCTCTCTCAAACATTAACACAAACACATTCCCTGCATCAACCTTCCTTCCTTTCAAGCTGGCGATTGAAAATCAAGACTCCACCGTCCCCCGGGAAATCAAACCCAAGAACAGGAGAATCATGGTACTTATACTCTACTCCATACACATTGGATTTGGATTACTCAATTCATTCATCATTTATTTATGTTTTTTTGATTGAATGTGTCTGTGTAGGGTGCTGGGGGTCCAGATGAAGAGGACAATAGGTGGCCACCGTGGTTGAAGCCACTTCTGAAGGAGAGCTTCTTTGTTCAATGCAAGCTCCACGCAGACTCACACAAGAGCGAATGCAACATGTATTGCTTGGACTGTATGAACGGTGCTCTCTGTTCTCTCTGCCTGGCATACCACAAGGATCATCGTGCTATTCAGATAAGGAGGTCATCATACCATGATGTCATAAGGGTCAATGAGATCCAGAAGGTCTTGGACATCACTGGTGTCCAGACCTACATTATCAACAGCGCCAGGGTTGTCTTCCTCAACGAGAGGCCTCAGCCTAGGCCTGGTAAAGGAGTCACCAACACCTGTGAAGTCTGTGAACGCAGCCTCCTTGATTCCTACCGCTTCTGCTCTCTCGGTTGCAAGGTATATCAACAATGTCCCCATTGGAAAATTAACAATCAACTTCAATTCAAGCTGTGGAAAACACTGTTGCTTTTTTTGAAAGCCAACTCAAAGACGCAAACTTTTTACTTCAAACCAATTGAGTTGACTTTTCTCTACAATGGCTATAGTGAGATTCACGGGACTCTTGGATCTTTTTAAGTTTTAATTTAATTATCTTGCCTTGTTTTCTCCATAGCATTAAACAACCTATATTTTGAAATTGTGGAAATTTGAACATTGACCTTTTTTCTTGTTTTCTCAAACAGAACAATGCCTATTGGTTGTTTGGTTTTCAATTTTTATTAATCAATGTGTGACTTATACACTACGAAATTGCAGATTGTTGGAACATCGAAGAACTTCCAGAAGAGGAAGAAACATTCAGCGGCAATGGCATCAGATTCCGAGGATTCATACAGCAGCAACAGCAGCCATGGCCGCCACAACAACAGTAGTGACAAAGTCCAGAGTTTCACACCGTCCACACCGCCTCCAACTTCGGTTAATTACAGAACGGCCAAGAGAAGAAAGGGAATACCACACAGAGCCCCAATGGGAGGAGGACTAATCATAGAATACTAAGAATATAAAGTTCCTTTGGTATTTTTAGGTTTTATTTGCTATGATGCCCCTCATATGTCTCATATATACACTAATGGCAAGTGTCTCAGCAGCTTAGTTCTCATCACTTCCAATGCCAAACCCTTTTTGCAAAACAAGGGTTTTGGAAGTGTTCCAGTCAGTTCTCTTTGCTTTTCTGTAGTGGTTTCTAGTGTCCTGTGTATATATAGAAAAATTTCCAATAGAAGTGGTAAAAGCTCGAGAAAGTAGAAGGAAGAAAAAAAAAAATAAGACACCTGTGAAATAGTTAAGGGTGCAGAGTGTACCGTTCATGTAGCAAAATAAGTAAGGTCTTTTTAGTAAAAAAGGGGAAATATAGGGTTTGATTTCTAGAGTAATTATACTTAAGTTTTGGGGTTGAGTTGTAAATAGTAAATAGGGCTGGGCCTAGTGAATGGTGGGAAGTGGAAGCAGACAAATGACAATGTACTACTCTTTATATAAAAAAAAGGTGGGATGTCTATATATGGAAAAATGTTGAAATAAAAATAGGTTTTATTACCTTTTTAAAATTTTTTTTCTTTTCTTACTTGCACTGCAATTACACATTTATTTAACGAGATTATCTTTGATCTTTTCCTTCTTGGTTTTTTTTTCCCCCCTTTAAATTGTGAAAGAGAGATCTCACAACTTGTGCTTGAGTGGATGGTGGTGGTGAAAAGCAGTGTAAGCTTCCAATAGGGGTGGGACCCGCAGAAGCCGGCTTATATGGGGCGGGTCATAGTTCAGGCATTCAGGGTCCGTCATCATTTACACGTGTCGGTCCTTCATTGGTGGCGGTGAAAGCGAGTTGTATTGGTTCTCGAAAACAGGAAGAGTAGGTCAGCCGCCCTTGATTTAAAAATACTAAATTACCCCATGGGCGGTTCCGTAGTACCTGTGGCGTGTGAGGGTCCCACCATTCAAATCGGACGGCAGATATTGATTGCTATTTGGTGGCTGTGATATCTTTGATGATATAACCCCAATTATGTGGTAGATTCCCGAATGCAAGAAATGGGAGGGCCTTTTGCTTAGTGGGTGTATAGGTAAAAAGCATTTTGGCCAAAAGGGTGCATGGAATTGTCGCAAAGATGGAACTGGTTAGTGGCACTAATCGGGAACATTATATTGTGTTTTAGCTTTGGCAATTTGTTGAGGAGTCTAATCACCGTGGGATCATAAAGTTGCAAGTGCTTAATGAGCTCATTATAAATGTGATCTTTAATTCTTTATTATCTCTCTCAGTTGGGTCTGACTAGAATTGTGCATTTGGGATCAACTTAGAACTAAAATTAATCTTCCTAATTAGAAAAATAAAATTGCTACATACCCCATTCAGAGAAAAATTGGAAAAATCTTCATCTATGATCGAGGATCCAACAGGAAATATTTCCTTCCGAAGAATGTCTTGAGATGGTATGGAAAATTTTGTGGTTTCCTCAAATTAGTTAATGTTCCTTAGAGCTTAAGATTTCTGATAATTGGGGGGGAAAAAAAGGGAAAAAGAAAGTGTTAGTTTCCCGAGTATCATTCCTTGCTATGTTTGACCGAGAGTGTGATATGAGTATATATGACTTTATAGGAGTTAACACTTAACAGTGGTACGATCAACTTACATGAAAGTTAGTAACTCTGGTCACGGGGTGATAATGTACCAACAAAAAAAAAAGATTTATTATTTATTTTACTATTTTATAAAATAAATTATTTTAGAGATTTTTTTTTTAATTTTAAGAAATTTTATTATCGAATTTATTTCTAAAATAGAAATTTTGGTAAAAAAAATTATCAGTTCCTAAATATCATAACATTTGTAAGCACAACATTAATAATTAATATCCTATGTTATTAATGTAGGAAAATTTATCTAAAGGTAAATAAAAAAAGAAAGTTTAGGGAGTTCATAGTTTGTTAGTCAATAAGTAGTCAATAGGTTTTTTTTTTTTCTCTTTTTCCTTTTACTACCTATTATTTTCCTAACTACATTCATTGGCTCCCTATTGGTCCTTTAATGTTGATTGCGTAGCATTACTCAATAAAAAAAAGGTTATTACTTATTAGTGCATAAATTTTATTTTACAACTTTTCATATTCATAAGCTTAAGTTCTTAATCTTATTTTTTTATTATTATTTTTTTTTTATCAAAGGCAGTTGTATTTCATTCCATTAAAATAATAAAATGAATACATGAGATGATAGGTCCAATTTGGACAATCAAAAGATAACAAAGAAAGTGAAACTTCAACAATCAAATCATAATATAAATTACTAAAAGAGAGAACATATAAATGAAAAGTAAAATTAAGGAGGATGATATTGGTGATATTCTTTGATCAAACTCATATCCGATTGAAGAACCAGATCTCGAATACCAAACTTCCAGAGAATCGTAGCAACTAGACTATCTCGTCTTCTGATCTTAGATGAATCCAAAACTACGAAAGTTTCTTCTTCTCCCAATATAGGATTAGTATTTTTCACCGTTATAGCAGATAAATCGGCCATGGTAGTTGAATTGTATTATATGACACATGAAAATATAAAGAAATAAGGAATCTTTCTCAAAATTCTATTAGAACACATCAAAACTCAAAATAACACATTAAAATCCTAGCAGGACACATCAAAGCATTAGAAAAATTCTATTAGAGCACAAAAGAAATCCTAATAAAACACAAAAAGAAACCTTAACAAAGCATTAAGAAACAAAAAAAAAAAATCCTAACGGAGCACTTAGAATGCTACGATCTCTTCTTAAGTTCTTAATCTTATTAGAACTATAAAAAAAAAGTTCTTAATCTTATTATAAAAAAAAACAAAAGCTTAAGTTATTAATAAATAATTAAACACTCTTAATAGTATATACTTAAAAAGAATTTCAGCATTTGTGTAAATCAATGTTAACGATCATAAATGAAATTGTTAATTGCCTTTTTTCGGAACTAAACCCAATACATTGTAAAAATAAAAAATTCTAATTTTTTATTCTAAAAAACTTGGTCCTTAGTATTCTCTCATGAAAATAGGTAATTCCGTAATTTGAGTGTTAAAATGTTTGCAAATATGCTTTTCATTAGGGGTGAGCATGGATATGGGTAATTAAATTATTCGATTAAAACTAAACCAATTAAATTATATCGGTTCTATATTTAACGGGTAATCGGATATAACTGAGATTAGATCCAAATCAATCCGACTTTAATCGGTTCGAATATTGATTTTGATGTTACAATACCCAAATCAACCCGATTACCAAATTAAGTTTATATTAATTTAAAAAATAATAAAACATAATAATATATATATACAATTTTATTCTTTCTAACTCAAATTATTATAGTAACAAAATTTTTTTATTATATTTATTAAAGTATGAATTTGATAATATATTACTTTTTATTAATTTATTATTATTATTTATTATTGATATTAAAATTTTTTTCGTATTTTTTTTTTAAATTTTATTTTCAATTGGGTATCCAATTACCCAAATCAATCAAATCCGGATTTAATCGGTTCGGTTTGATTCGGATTCACTTGCTAAAAATCTTAAATTCAAACCAATTAAAATTTAATCAATTCGGTTCGGATTTCCCCCCAAACCCAAACCAACCCAACCCGTGCTCACTCCTACTTTTCATCGTTAAAATTGATGAGCGTAGAGCAAAAACGTGACAAATTTGAAACGAAAGGATATTAAACATAACTTCGTGTTTTCTATCCAATTTTAGCAACAATTTTTTTAAATAAAAAAAAATGAGAGCCAACATTGTATAAGAAATATTGTAACTAACATTCATCACTTAATAGATACAAGGAAAAAATCTGAAATTCTAAAAAATAAGAATATCTAAATTCAATTTGAAAAAATCGAAAATTTAAATAAGCTAAGAGAATGAGGTTTGAGAATCCATTTAATTTGTCAACCTGAAAGATCAAACTTGACCAAGATGGTACGTAATTTTTCCTCTGATCGTGGAAAATGGAGTTGAAAACAAAGAAGGCAGCAAATTGAAGGGAGTTCTTTTATTTTCCCTGTACTTTAATTTTTAATTTTTTTTGCGACAATAAAATAACGTTGATGAATAAATACATTTAAATTTTTTTAATTGAAACATTAAAAATTATTTTATAATTTGATCCAAACATTAGACCAAGATAATACTTTGTTTTTTTTTTAATTTATACATGTTTGTGTTAATAACTTTTTACTTACCTTAGGATTTTTAAGTGATTAAGGAATTAGCTTACCTTGGTTAGGGGATTTTTTAACTTTATTCACTTTATTGCCTTTAGACCGACTCCACTATGCTTTATCAGTCACGTGCGACAGTCACACGTTTAACGTGGAAAATGCCTCTTCATCACGTCACTTCTTACCTCTTCCGTGCTTCTCTCTTTCTTAATTTTCTTCCCCAATTTACCCTCTCCCCATTGCCAAAATATTATTTAGTATTAACCACGTTTTAACGCAACTTCTTCTTTCTAATTTTGACCTAAACTTTTCATTTCTTTTCACTCCACTTTTCTTCTAGTATTTGTTATAAAGTTCTTTCAAATTAACCGTAATATATCTAAGAACTAAGAAGCAAGTTCCTTATGTAATTAAATACTGTAATAGTATGCTATTTCTAAGAATTATACCCAGTATATATATATATATATATATATATATATATATAATTAACATAAATATATTTTAATTAATCACTTCCTTAAATAAAAAATATTTATGTATTTCATGTATTTTATGTGTACACCTACCAAAATCGAACGATATATATAATATACACACTTCTAGCTACTACTAATAAGTAATAAGAAGAAATTAAAACAATCCTGTTTAATTAATCGAGTCATATGTTTATGCTTTTCAGCGAGCGTTTTATTGCGGCGGTATGTTTAGCCCTAGGCACGTGAGGTTTTTTCTCTTGGGTTCAGGTTAGTTGTATTTAAATAAGAAAGATTAGTTTGGAAGAAAAGATGTGGTTATATTAGTTTGGAAGAGATAAGAACGAGTCCTGAAAATGATTAATTAATATAAATAAATAAAAAAAAAGGAGGAAAGCAAGTTTTGTATTTTTGTAAGGGTGTGTGCCCCAGAGGGTGCTACATGTGTAGATTCTTGTAAGGTCCATAATCGACACGTATAATATAGTAGAGGAATTGAAAATAGTGAATAAAGAAACTAGGAGTTTGAAATTTGAGTAGAGAGAGGGGTGAAAGTGATGATGAAATATAGAAGGAAGGGAGAGAGTGGTGGAGAGAGTGAGAGTGACGCGTGGGAAGAAAGCAGAGGAGTTGTGGTTGATGGAGCGACATGGTGTGCGACACGCGGCAAAGGATGTTCCAACGCATCATGGATTACTGCCTACGTCGTACGCTAGAACATTCTGTTTTGCTCTTTAACAAATTATGATTTTTTTATTAGAATACCCTGTTTTCGAAACTTATTACAAGAATGCTTTTGCATTGAAACTATTTACAAACTTGTCCTCGTTTTGCCTACGTGACGACACGATGGCAGTTTCTTTTTTTTTCAGCTGCTGACTAGGAGGCGCGGATGGAGATGGCGCTTCCAATGTGGAGGCGCCAACAAGGGAGGCGCCTCCAACGTGACGGGCGCGGATGGAGATGGTGCCTCCAACGTGGAGGCGCATGTGCAGAAGGCGCCTCCTACGTGGCAGGCTCTGACCACGTAGGCGCCTCTAACATGTGGCACACACAAATTTTTCGTATCCAGCAGCATTTTCCACAGCATCCATTTTCGTATCCAGGGTACTTAGTCTATCCAATACTACCACCTCATACCGAAACAGCTGACAGTTCATCAAGCAGCACCACCGTCCCCCCATTCCACCTCTTTTTTCATTTCCATACCCATACCCCCCTATTAGTTTCCACCGCCCCCACCACCCTCTTGAGTTTCATTTTTTTTTTGTTACATTCTGTTATGTTTCTGCGTAAAATTACTTTAGACTTAAATATCTGATTAGATTTGTGCTGAGCATCGTAATTTGTTTTCTTTTCAGTCCATACAGTTATTTGTTTTCAGTTGAACATGTTATATGTTTTCTGTTGAACAGGTTATATGTTTTCTGTTAAACACATGAGTTAATATTTCAGGATATATTAAATTGTTAATCAGGTACATTTTTCCAAATTAAATACTCACTTTCAAAAAAAAATTTGTGTGTGCCACGTGTCAGAGGCGCCTACGCGGTCAGAGCCTGCCATGTAGGAGGCGCCTTCTACACATGCGCCTCTACGTTGGAGGCGCTATCTCCATCCGCGCCTGCCACGTTGGAGGCGCCTCCACGTTGGAAGCGCCATCTCCACCCGCGCCTCCTAGTCAGCAACTGAAAAAAAAGAAGCTGCCACCGTGTCGCCACGTCAGCAAAACGAGGGCAGGTTCGTAAATAGTTTTAAAACAAGGACATTCTCGTAATAAGTTTCGAAAATAGGGGTATTTTAATAAAAAAGCCACAAATTAAACCCAAAGCTATATATATTAGGAAAGTTTTCGATTTATCGGTATATCTATAATCTGATTTTGATTAAAAAAATTTAAAATATAAATCAAAATCAACAATTATAAATTATAGGTATATTGATAAATCGATATATCTGAAAACCTTTCTATATATTATAACTTTGTGCTAGTGCTAACTGTTATGTAAATTGTAAAATCATGCGTACAAAAAGGAATGTTATTTTGATTATCCGATCGAACTTGATTATATTAGTTCAATATTCGATAAGTAATTAGATATAATTGGTTCCAACCTAATATTAATTTATGTATTAATTTTGAGGAAATAGAATTTAAACCAATTCAAATAATCGATTGTCTCTATATTAATTAAAAAGAATATATAAAAATAAAAAAGTTTATATTAAGACTTTAAGTTCTATGTTAATGTCATAGTGTCTTTAATTCTTTAATTTTATGTTACTTGTATTTTTTTATATTCTTTTAAGATTTTTTGAATTTCATTGTTTTATTGCCACTTAATTATCCGAACCAATCCAAATTCGTTGTTAATCAGATTGGATTGATTTAGGTCTGAATATAAAAAAAATATATAACACTAAATTAATTAAAATTTAATTAGTCCGATTTCATTTTTACCTCAAATTCGAATCAAGATGATCCGTGCTCATCTCTAATTATTAGTTACAACTATCATAATTCAAATGGCCACTTTCATTACAAGAATTTAAGCAAATAGTGGCATTTTATACTAATTTTACTACGATATTATTGAATAATTAGGACCATTTTTTCAAATAAAGCTGAAAAAAACTATAATTTAACTGTGATTCTTAATCATCCTAAAAACACCTTCCTAAATGTATTCGTATTCCTCGGTGGCTTAAAAAAAATTGTTTAGCGATAATTAATTCGACGGTGGAAAAAAACTGACGCAAAATAATTTCCAACACATTTACACTTACCGAGTAATAATCCATCACTAATAAAAGAGTTGTAAAACTGCCGCTGTCTGTCATTTTTCTTATGGTGATCTCTCTTTGCCAGTTTGCCTAGTTCTCAAACTTTTCTTTTCAAATAAATATAAAATATTGATTTTTAAGGTTTTTCCATAAATTAGACATCTTAAAATTTAGGTACCACAATATTACGGGCTGACTTTCAAGAACCCAATCCTCGTATCTAAAGTTATCGATACATGGTCTATAAAGGCAAAGATCAAGCTAAATATGAAAAGATTAGATATGATTACGATAGGATCTCATAAAGATCCTAACCAACCTCCACTATATAAACAGGAGCAACACTCCCGTCAAGATATGCACTCTCTAACCATATTCATCATATTCGACCTAAAATCTCATAATCATTATTCTAAGCTTCTAGAGCTATTTTCTACACACATCAACTTTTTTCTTGATTATAGACCTCGGTTCCGCCGAGAACATAACCCCTTATAAGACACATTCTCTCTATCTTGTCCTCCTAGGTTTAGTTTCTTTTTCGAAGTCCCTCTGGACAATTATTAAGTAGTTTCATTCTTAACACATAACAATATTAAAATAATGTTATATTTATTGTTTTTGTTAATGTTTTTTATTTTTAATATTAAAATAATTAATAAAATAAGAAAAAAATTATTTTATTTTTTGAATGATGGTTTCTTGATGAATTTCGAAGAACAGAGGAAAACAGAGATATATTGAATTATGAATGTAAAGGATTGATTCAATTCAACAGTCAATACGGTTTAATAATGCAACTCGATTTGTATGTACACGCTGCTACACGTTTCCAGCTATCACTACTATTCACTAGACAATAACTAACTCACATAACTAACAACTAACTGATATAAACGGAAAGTAGTTACACCTTACACAAATATATTCTTTTTATTAAATAATTTAATCAAACTTATTAGATTATTTAACCACTTTTAACTGTCATCTTATAGAAATAATCACCTGTAGTGTTTTAAGTTTGCACAATTTACTTTTTGTCAGTATTTGGACAATCAACGTAATTTTACAAGTTAATATAAAAAAAAATTAAATATATTAATGAAGTATATGTGTTGAATAAAATTATTTATCAATATAAATAAAAATGATTAACTCTTGAGTTTTTTTTTTTTTTAATAATCACCTTTACTCTTTCTCAGTCTTCCTCACTGGTATTATTATTACTTACTGGTTTCTATCTATTTTTTAAAATAATAAGCAAAGGCACATTACAATATTGATTTTGTATATTATTAGACAAAAGTTTAAATTTTCTGAGTAATCAAAAGGGAATAAAAGTAGTGAATGTAATGCAAATTTTCAATCAATTATTAGTATTTTATCCCTTTTTTTGTAATTGCAATTGCAGTCATTTTATTTTCACTATTATGAATTGTAAGTTTATCACGTTAATTAATACATTGCATGATCACATATACTTAACGTGTCACACATATGCTTATTATGTATACAGTTTATTCATTATTATTATTATTTTAATTTAATGTGATTGTATATAGTTTTCAATTGACAAGAAGCAAAATCTTTCATTATGATTTAAGAGGTAGGTTTGAATGGACTAGTAGCCAGTACATTCAGATTGAATAAATACTCTCTTTATCTTGTATTCATGTTGTCTTTTATTTTTTATTTTTTTGACTATATTAATAAAATTAATGTATTTGATTTATCATTAGTTATAAAATGTGTGAAAAAATAAAAGCAGCCATTAATATGAAATAAATATGTGAATTAGCTAATAATAAATGCTATACTTAAAGACACCGGATAAGAAACTAAAGTAAACTTTTTGTTCTTCTAATATATTAATAATATATTTAATATATTAAAAACTTTAAAAATTATATTTTTAAGAAAATATTTTACTTTAAGTATCTTTAATAAGTATCCTTAGTAAGATCATAAATATAACATATTACCCAATAATCTTTATCTTTTATATGTTAATATATTAAATACAACAATATTATATGTACTACCGTATACTTTTATACATCTTATTTACAACACGAAAAATATAAATATTAGCACAAAAAAATTATAAAATGCTTGAATACGATACATTATAGCATATAATCAGTTACGTATAGTACGTAAATAGTGTACATTAATATACAAATCAAAATAAAAGATAAGATGTGTATGGAAGTGTACCATATGAATTTATATTATTTTATCCCAAATTTTTTTGAATTAAGTTTGCACATAGTAAAATTAGAGAAGTGAGATGGGTGAAATATGAAATAACATATAAGATGCAGGTGGCGGGGAGAGAGAGGAGGAGGAGGAGAAAACGAAAAGAAATTGTTGAAAAAAAGAGTTGATGAGGTTCGGGCAAAGTGGGAAGGCAAGAAAGGCATTGTTAGTAACTAAATGGCAAGATCTTAACTAAAAAACGGTTCTTAGAGGACCGAGTGTTACATCACAATTGAGTTCACACGGTTTTTCTCTTCCCCCAACTAATTAACCAATTTCAATGTCAGACAAACCATTCCCCACACCAATAATAAAATAAAATAGCAAATTAAATGTCCCCATCATCATCAACATCACATCTCTCATCTTCAAATTAGGTGACCCCTCTTTGCTAAAGTGTCATCCCTGTGACTCTTAACCAAATCCAATTTGACATCTAAATCTATCATATATCTACACATATGGTAACACGAGATTAATATTAATTAACTGCCCCGGTAAATTAATTCCATTGTACTTGTAATTCAATATATATATATGGTTGATGAAAGGGATTGAAGTACTTCATTCTAATTGATCTGAACAAGAGACCAAGACTATATATATATGTTGTCTGTGTCTTATTGATTGTCTTCTTTGTCATAAGAACTTTCCCACTGCATTCCTAGAAATAATAAGTATCTAAGATAGAGGCAAATTAAATATTTAGCCATATATAAACAAAGTAACTAGTGACGACAATTTGATATCTCTGAATCTTTGCTTTCCCTAAGTCGTGTACATCACTAACTTAATTGAATCATACTTTGTACATGAAGGGAAATAAACAAGAGTGCCCCACTGTTACGTGGGAGAGGCAAAATAAAAATTACCCATGTTTTTAACTTATGCTTAGACAGCAACATGCAATCATGCATACGCATCCCAAAAAAAGAAACTTGCTATGGGATCATGATCACTCTCTGCCATTTTACTAACTCCTAATAAAATAACCGATGGTTTTTAGCTCTATATAGTTAGGAACTTATGAATTATATATGATTAATGGGTTTAAGCCTATTCAAATAAGAACTTGAGTGGTTCGGTCTTTATTATTAGCTACTATTCGTATGATTTCCTAAGAAATTTTAAAGTAGACAATGACTCATGTAAGAGTTTTAATACGCAAAGTATCACTCATTACTATTTTTTTTGTTATATGGAGCATCACCATTTTTTTTTAAATAAGGTTACGGATTATTGAAAGAGATTAGATTCCTTGATAATGCGCCCCCAAAATATACAGTCACAAATTTGTATATACTTTTTGTTTTTAATGTTTAAAATAATTAATAATAAGTAAGAGAAGATTAAAAAAAAAATTATATCATATATATATATATATATATATATATATATATATATATATATATATTATA
>JASCZI010211495.1:61174-132448 GCA_036250425.1 Stylosanthes scabra
AAGTTAAATGAATATAAAAAATATAAATGATTATATTTTTAATATATTTTTATATAATATTTTTTCTCTATTTTAATGTTCAATGAAAATCGAAATTAAAATCCTTCAATAGTAAAGTAGTTCTAATACTATATTATAAAGTTATTTATTCAAAATATTTAAGGTGACTCAAGAATGATGCAACTTATTAGATAATTATATCTTTAATATCAATAATTATTTTCTTTTGCTTTGCCAAGAGAGAGGTTTAACATTCTTATCTTTGATGACATGCTCAATCATCATCATATAATCGGATCTTAGTTTTTTTTTCTCCTGAAAAAATGTTCCCTAACATTAATTTAGTTAGCTTATATTTATGACTAGCCCTAAACCTAGAGTATAATAATAAGTTCCCCCTTTTTTACTTTTTATTTTTTTTATATATTATTTCATGGTAAATAAATAAATAAAAATGAGTCAATTATGTAAAGTGTGGGATGGAAATGCATTTGTGTAGCATTGTGCTCAACTTCCCATCATGATGATGATGATGATGATGATGAATGATATAATATATTTGAACCCTTCGGTGAAGAGAGAGCCACATTAAGTTTGTAAAATTGCATATAGGTACAAGAAAAGGTGGTACCCACTTGTTAATCAAATTGCTGAAGCCGTGATGTCATTTTATTTACTAACCCTAAAAAATAGGATGATGTTGATATGATGATGGTGAATGATATATATAGCCATATATATACAGAGTTAAATTATCAAAATTCAAAAGAGATTAAATTGATAGCCTCCTTCAAGCCCACACTCCCACCCATACATCACACGCACCATTCATGCTTATTATCATCATCATCATCTCTCCTTTATTATTATTATTATTTAGAAATTTATGTAACCTCCTCCTTCTTGTTTGACCCCAGCAGTTAGATGATGTTTCTAAACTAATAATTCAACTTAAATATAATTATATTGTTTAACACAAAATTAAAGAGTAATTAAATATCAAACTATTGACTTTCTAAAGCAGAAATAAAAATCAACTTTGATTATACTTGTCTCTACAAGCTAGCGTATGAAAAGGGATCACCTTTTTTACTCTTCTTCTTTGTGCAATTAAAATGTACTTGAAATTAAGGAAATACAACTTTTCAATTAGTAGTAGGTGTGAGAAGTATATACTATTATAACACTACTTTCTTTTTTATGATGGATGCATGTGTGAAAAAGAAAAAGAAAACAATCGTTTTAATTCATCTAAGTTCCAACATGTAATAATAATATAATTAAACATCAAATTAAAGAATCATTTTAATAATGTGATCATCATCAGTTATTAATTATGAGGACTGAGGAGTGCTTATTAGAATAGGAAAGCAATATTGCTTATGAGTTATGGGACAAGTGAGCGGAATTTCTAAAATATAAGAAAATAATAAATGTACATGCAATTTAAAAAGAAATGAGAAATATCATTGTATTGTTATCCTAGCTAATCGAAGCGAAGCATAAAGTAGTGTAAATAATGGAAAAGGGTTTGTGGCATCTCATTAAGGTTTCCCAGAATGTTAAAGAGGTCAATTGAAGTTCTACAGTGGAATCATTTAATTCCGGAAGCAATCAAACAACCCATGAAAATAACTTTACACGCAAGATAATGAAAAAAAGAATTATTAGAAAAAACCAAAAAAGAAAATGAAGGAAAAAAAAAGGAATTGGATTGATCTGAATGGGAAGAAACAGAAGTGGAAGTGGATAAGAAGGGCGATGAAATTAAAGTAGCTATCCACATTCGCATCGTCCAAACAACTTTAATTAGCCACCCACATACTGGCCCCTAAACACAACACGACAATATCAACTCCTCAAAATTAAATATAAATTTTAACATTATTCTTAATAATAATAATATATATGACACTGTTTATTACCTTTCGTGTGACAACACCACCAAGTGTTCTCCAAGCCCAAAGGTTATCTTATTGGAGTAGGTCGTGAAAATGGCGACGTACAGTATTTCATTATTTTTTAGCCGTTGATCTTGATTGATTTTAATTATAAAATTAATATATAATTAAAATTAATTAAAATCAATGACTAAAAGGTGGTGGAATGCCGTATGTCATCAGAAACGACAGCATACTGTATAATTTTCTATTTTTATTTATGTATATAAACTATGAAAATGTTTCAGACAAATTAAGCTAGTTGATGCATTGATGCATTTATCTCTTAAATGCTGAATTTAGGGTTAATCGAAAAGTTTAGAGTTTAATTAATTATTCATATATATTTTTTATTAATTTAAGTTTTTAGGAAAAATACTATCATTATATATATTCTACTTATTATATGTTTAATTAAAACAGTCATCATTTATTATGAGATTGTTGAAAACAAATTATTCAATTTTCATCCTTTTTTGAACGACGACTACTATTGCAACCTGATATATGAGTTTATTCTAGTTCACATAAGATGAGGTAGTTAAGTAATGATTTTAATTTAAAAAGTATATATATCTGATATATAAGATATTATATGAATGAATGAATATGCGAAATATATTTAGTTTGTAAATTAAATGTGTGATGAGGGCAGGAGAAGAGTTCCTTGTCCTTTCTAATTCTATATATACCCCATATAGCTAGAAACTAATTTATAGTCGCAGGGATGGGGTCACAAAATATCTTTGTGATTAAGCGCCAAGTTGATGAAAGACCTGCATTGCTATACTTGAATTAACCATCACTATTCACACAATTGACCATTAATAATATAATTGGCTAATAATTATTGTAATTGATTAATTGGGCCAGCATTAATTGACCAATTGCCTTACAAGTTAGAAATGCCATTACTTAGCTTTGTATTCTATTAATTTCACCAACATATTACATACATATCCCCATCACTTTCTAATTTGGTTTGTGTTTCGAGGTTGCTATTTATTATTGACAACAATAATATCTGATTTTCTTCGCAATCTCATCATTCAATTCACCCTATTGTTACTCATATTTTGTTTTAATATAGGGTGAATAAAATAACACTATTATCAAGCCATATCACGTGTGTTAATCTCTGCTATTCCTTTTTTGTAATTATCAATTTATTATTCATTATTCAAATTAGAAAAACAATTAATTGGTTCTTAGTTCATGTTCTTGCATTAACTTCGATATATCCAGTCCACAATGCCAATGGTGAGTGGTTCAATGTACATCCGCATGTGGTTCATTATTGGAACACAGAAAAACTTGGAATCTACACTCAAAATATTAAATAATATATACTTCCTTCGTTTCATATTACTTACCCAATTTTTCTCTAACACGTTAATTAAAATAATTATTAATTTATATTAAAAGTTTAAAAAATATATTAAAAGTATAACAATATTCTTATTATTAATCACTATTAAAATAAATTTATTGACTAAAATAAAAGTGAATTAAAAATTGATGAATTAGTTCTTGAAATTGTAAAAGAGTATAATAGGAAAATTATAATTAAATATACTTTAAAATTGTAAAATAGACAAATAATTTAAAACAATAAAAAAGTTCAAATTGAGCGAATAATATAAAATGGAGGGAGTAATATATATATATATATATATATGAATTCTTGACCTACGGAATTAATTAAAATTTGATTTAAAAAACTTATATATATAAAAGGGTGGTATCATATAGATGTCAGTCACATTCCCTTTGCAATTTTTGTTGGCATGATTATGGAAAACAGATAGAGAAGAGAGGAACACGATATTATTATGACATACATAGCCCTCCATTATTTTGCTAGCTTTGGCCTTATTGTGACAATAATAGTATCCACGTTACTCCCTTTACAATATAATGGAGACTATTCTACTATATATATTATCTGTATCTGTATCTTTCTAATGTTGCTCCATTTTGTACTAATAAAACGGAACACTTTGACAAATAATTTTCAACAGTAATTAATAATAATAATCTCTATGAACTCCTATTATATAGTACTTTATTTTGCTTTTTATATGGTTCATAATAAGGTAGAGACATCATACATATACTTGAATATAAACATGTTCATAGCCTTGACCCTATCAATGTCTTGTATACACTATATAATAAGATATTTTATGAAGAAAAGGTCTAATTTTACGACCTATAATTCAATTCAATATCTTGTATAGTAGACTGCTTCTTCATCTTAAATAATTAATTAATTAATGGCATAAAGTCATGGCCACAATTATTGTGAACTTAAAAAAAAGAATGTAACGACCAGGGAAAGGTTTAGTCAACTCTTTCAATCAATGAATGAACATTTTTTTTTATTATCATTATTATTATTATATATTTTTTTCTATTGGTAGTCTTGATACTTTTTACAAGTTTCCATGGCACTGAGATTCCAATCAATGATGACATTTTTTTTTGGAGGGGTCACTAACTTACTCGCTCATTTTCACGTCTTCTGAAAAAAAAATTAACATCAAAATCAACATGGTTGGTCTTCAATTGAAGTTGATCCATGGTGGCCATCAGTGCTAATGTCTAGCGACATCATCACACACTCCACCTCGATGTTTTAGTTTAAATAAATAAAAAATTAAATATATATATCGATTTTATGCATATTTAAGAAGAGTTATCTCAGCACAAAAAAAAAAAAAAGAAGAGTTATTTATTTATTAAAATTAAAATTGTAACAATTATGCGTACGACTAACTTTTATGCCTGAAAAGAAAACTAGCCTTCACGAGATTTTGTTTTCTGAATTCCGTCAGAAGTTAGTTAAAAAACAGTGTTCCACGTTAACTTTTGATGACAACTAACTTACTACTTATCCCCCCAAATATTTGGTTTGATACTTCAAGATTTTATTTGTCGGATATTTTTACATAATTTGTTATAGTGGGAGTCAATTTTAAGAAAACCACTGTCATTTCATATATTATTTTACATACATTGTCATTTTAATTGCATTTTTCGTGTCACATACATTTGTATTTCAATTTATTTAACTTAGATATATATTTTTTAAATACCAATTGTATAGGTGAGTGCAGGAAATTAAATTAATGTTTGCATATATACATACTTGATACTTCAATTCTTGAGATACACTATAATGTGGCATATATAGTTTGAATATTGCAATATCTGCTATTAGTTATGAATGTTAGATATAGGTGTATGTAGCTCAGATAGATTGAGATGAAATGTTGTTAGGAGCGAAATTCCTGCATTTTCTCCAAGAACATGGGTCTCTATCATCATGGTTGGATGATTTTGGGGGTAGACAGTCCCTAATGGATTACAATATAGGGTCATTTTCTGTTGCCTATTTTGCTCATAAATCATTTCTCACTTTCAGATCTATCAATGCCAAGAGAAAACAGCTAACATACAATACATGTTAGTAGAAAATGATCTGCCTCACGGCTCCTATATTTTTTTTTTACCAAATGAAGTCTATTTGTTTATCAAATAAATGAATTCAACAGAGACTTTTGGTTTTGGACATGTGAAACATCCAAGCTTTGCTTCACTCTCAAAACATATTTATATAATTTAATTTGTTTTCTAAGCCAACACTAACTTTAGAAATATAATTATTTATGTATCGTCTTCTATAAATTTAAGCTTTATTTTAAAACCAATAGTATCAATGAAAAATTTTAACTTGGATCTTTCTTGAAGTCTAAAAGAGAAAGAAAGTCAATATTCTTGTGAGATAAAACATATTAAAGACATCGTTTTCAATATGTCCGGAATATTGGTGTTATTGTGTTTTTAGTCATGGATCTTAATTATATATATATATATATTTTATAATTAAAATCAATTAAGATTAACAGCTAAAAGTACAAGAGGTGTTCCAGATATACTTGAAACGCTTCCAATCATTTATATTTCTTCTCCTATCCGCTTAAGTTTCGAAAAAAGTGGTTTACCACAATTACTCTAATAGCTTCTTGGATATTTAGGGCCCACTTTGATCGCAGGAGATTTGGCAAGTGTCGTTGTCTCCTAAGTATATATGAAGATTGTATTAAGCTTAGGAAGAGAAGATTGTAATGGGAAGTGGGAAAGCATGGGAATGGGATGGGAAATTGGCAACAATTAAAGGGAAGCAATGAGAAGATGAAGGTATAGAGAATGAGAAGTAGAGGCATAGGGATGGGTGTTTAGTGTTGTTTTGTAATGGGGGCAATGGTGGGTTGGAAAGGCAGGTTAAGTTGTTTTTTTTTATATATGTTAGTGGATATGGGGGAATCAATGTCTAAGTGGTGAATGGTGACACATACATAAATAAACAACCACATAAGGTGCTAATATAAATCCTCATGATATGTATATGCTTATGCTTATTTGTCAGACTACACACAATCACACATGCTATGCTCTTCGTTTTTATGTATGTGGTAGGCCTTCTTCCCCCTGACACAACCTACCCTATACCAATTATTCTTCTTTCTATTCACCTTCATGATATTGTAACTCACTATATATACAATGCGCCATACCTAATAACACAAAGCCCTAAACATACAATACTAACACACCTTACAATGCACCAATATATAATATATGCCATTCATGTGAAATAATTCATCTGCAATGCAATGGATTATGGCTGACACCTGTTTTTTTTTTTTTTGGAAACTCACCTGTTTTTCTCGTCCCATAAAAACAACAATGTTTGTTTTTTTTTTGGACACAAACAATGCTTGTTTAAGTAAAGCCCATTTGTAAGTAATGGATAATGTTAAAGTACTCTCCTATATACCAAACAAAATGGATCCTTTTAATATAAGTACATAAAGGGGAAAGCTTTCTTGCAAGTTTGTTTTGGGACATGCTTTATTGTGAGTTATAATCACAATAGAAAGTTAGCATTACCCAACTCACTCTGAAGTATAAATTAGAAAAACATTGCAGGCCCAATTGATTCAACACACGAATATCCATCGCCTCCAAAAACACAGACATGAATATCGACTAATTTTATTTGTTGGTATATTTAGGCCCATCTCATAATTGAACATCTAATTCGTCAATTCATCAATGGGCTTCAAGGTTGCGGATGGATACTCATCAGTCAAGATTAGGTTGGAATCTCATGTGGGGCTTAGCCCCCCTACCCTACCAAAAGAAAAAGACTGGAACCTCATGTCCAAAAAAAAAGGATTGCAACGTAGATCTCTAGGTTCTAATTTTATCAACCACGAATTAGCTAACTAATTAGCAAATGAATAAATTTAAGAGAAAAATAAAAAATGAAAGACAGATAAATTAGTAAATGAATAAATTTAAGAGAAAAAGGTTAATTCTTAACTTTTTCTGATTAACTAAGCATAAAAAAATTATGCTACATAAGAGTATCACTTTTATCTAATACACTAATCATGGTTTTAAGACCGAATAACATATGCTGATATCTAAAATATAAATAGATTTTTTAAAAAATAAAAATTTTTTCATATATTTTATTTTATCCGACCTGAACACTCGATATATTAAAAAAAATTGTTTTTTCTAAGAATTTTTTTACTAAAAGAAGAGTTTTTTTGTCAAAAATAAAAATTTTAAATTAATTAAATGGAGCAGCTCATGGAGCTAGCCATAAACGTTAATCCGATCATTTCATTAATGAATCGCTTTCGTAATCGTTTACCTAGTTTTCATTTGAGCTAGGATAAAGGCATCAATGGGAGCAAGCATGGATAAAGCATAAGGCAACACGTGATAAACCTCCATTAAAAGTTAATTAGTTGCGGTACTAATAATGATACACATACATATTTGGAATCCCGAGAGTTGAGACACAAGCTTTCGGTGCCTTCCGCAAATCTAGCTGAGACCTTCAAACATTTTGCTTCACTTTTCAACTCCTCAAAAACCACACCTCACAAATTGAACAACAAAAAAAATAACAATAATTAAGTAGGCAGTTTTATTATGTATAACCCTGTTTGTATCTGCGGAAGAGATCTTCAGTATTGGCATTCCTAAAAGCACAAAAGCCAACGAGATAGATTATGATTAGAGCAACAATGGTGATGATCAAGATGACATTGGCCCTCTTCCACTCCTTCCTAAGATTAGCCAACAAACCAGCCTTGCAAGAGTCACACGCATAGCAAAGCTGTGTCTGGTCGTTGCTCCACTGAAGGCAATCCATGTCCACTGCAGTGTTTATGGGGCTTATCCAATACGTTGGGTTCACAAACGTGTACCCACATTGCGTTGGTGGCTTGCAACACCCTGACTGCCATCACCATTCCAATACAAATCTCACTTTTCTAACATTTTTCCATTTTCCTTAACCTTCAACTAACACACGTTTCTCACTTCACACATACAAATCATTGAATTTATGCATATTTTTTTTTAACAAAATAATTAATTACTAAAATAGTCATACATTTTACCCTAAAATAATAACAAAATGAGTAAAGTTAGGTGGCTTATTTCAATATGAAAATAATAAAATGTGGTGGTCATCTCGAAAAATATTGTATATTAGTAAATGTGAGTAAGTACCTGCATTGGTGTAAGATGAGCATTGAAGAAATCCTGAGGCATTCGGAAACTCTGATTGAGCTCAGCACACATGTTGGTGGAGCTAATGCAGGCTCTGATCTGGTCCCATTTGAAGGAGCTTCTCACCCTTCTCCTTAGGAACCCTGAGAAATCATCCAAACGGTACTCCAAGTAAGCACGGTTAGGTTCAATCACTCCATGCCCACGAACGGTTACCATGTACACGAACACCGCCAAGATTACGAGCAACACTATGAGCACAAGCATGGCTACAAGGTACGATATGAGGAGGCAGGGGATCCTGAAGAAAGCTCCTATTAGACCCGCCAGAGCCACCACCAGCACGAGGATGCCCAGGATTATGAGCGGCCATTGGAGGAACTTGATGCAGGAGTCTGCTGGCTCGTTTGTTAGCCATATTCCAGCGCCTATTATGGGGATTGAGAGTATCACCGCCACCAGATTTATGCCTCCGATGACATTGTTGCTCAGTGCCATCCTTGTTTTGTGTTGATGAGTCTTTGGGAAGAGTACAATGGCTTTCTACTGTGAATAAAGTTGGATGCTACTTTGTCACTCTCTCATTTTATTTTTTCTTTTTTAGGGCCACGCCACCCATAATTGTTTATTAATTAATTAAGTGAACCACTTAAATGAAGTGGCCAGCCATATTTGTGAATAGAATAAAATGGTTTCGTCTCTGAAAAGGTGTACCTTGTACAGGAAGAGTGAGAGGGAAAATTTGGCGCCAAAGACAGGAAGTGGTTGCCAGCATTGAGCAATACCCAATGTGATGGCGACAAAAAATGTATGTTTTCACTTTTGACCCTTTCATGTCTTGTCGGCATCCCTCTTCACTAATCAATTTCACCCCTTCCCGTTACAAACTGCTACGCTCTTTATTTTATGGTGGAATCCGCTGCTGACATGAGTATTCACTATTCACCCTACAATACATACGGATTATAGGCGTCCCGCAAAATTTTTTTTCCTCTCTTTTTTATGGTGCAAAATTTATATAAGTTGTTATCATAGTATATGTTACAATGCTAATATTAGGAAATTCTTAGGGAGTCAATAACTAAATTATCATCTAAAATTAAAAAAAATTATCATCCGAAATTAAAAAATATATCATCCAAACACAATAAAAATGATCACCCACATAATATATGAATTATCAGTCGTAACTCATCTATCATCACCATCAAGAACATTGGCTCCCAAATATATTGGTCTTCAAGACTTTTTCTTTTATCACATATCTCTGTTTAATATCCTGTCTAAAATAGGCGGATTTTTCCAAAAAGGATAACTACTCTTTTGGTCATTAAGGTTTTGAGGCAAAATTAAATTGATCCTAAACCTTTTTTTTTTACAAAACTACTATATTTTCGGAAATTTAAATTATAAAATTATTTAATATTATTTATTAATTATATATAAAATAATTAAAATAGTATATAATTTGTGAATATGAATAATAATGGATATTAAAACATATGTATTTTTTTTTATTTTCTTTCTCTATTTATAAAAAATGAGTCTATCATTATTCCGTATGTTTCCATCATGAGTTTCTATTTAATATGATTGTTAAATTAGGTCGAACCCATCGAATCAGTCTCATTTACCAATCTAAAAAATGGGTTTTTCCAAAAGAATTATGCCCATTAATAGGGATGATAATAGGTTAGGTTAGTGTCGGTAATCAAATACCCATATCCGTCCAGGTCATCCTGAACATTTATATATTGTGTCATTTCCTGCTCTATTATCCACAAATATCTAAATCTTTACTCTATATCTAAATCCATATGTATATATACTTATCTCGTACCAAAACACACGGTATATATATGAAAATAAACAAACGAAAATAAAATAATTAATAATATTCAAAACATAATTAATTATGATTAAAAAGGACAAAAAAAAATTATGATTCAGACATGAAGAATGTTAGTTATAGCATCTAAAACATTTTAACTTACTAAAATAATAATAAAATTATACATAAAATTCTACAAAATTAAATTTAACTATATTTATTAATTAATATATGGGGCATAGAGGAAGAGGTAATTTGGCGGAGTAGCCATTACCTACATCCAAATAGAACTATTAAACAGATATCACCCAAATTCGGTAATATCCATTTTGCCGTTAAAAAAAACTCTCCATTCAAGACAATGCAGGTTGAGTCGGCTCAGTTTTAGAGATAACAAATTACCATCAATACACGTTAAAAAAATTGGCAAAACATGTTGATTCTAATTAACCGGTGAAAATGGCGGAGTTATGCTCGCCTATTTATATTTTATTTTCTTAAAAAATATTTAATACTATTTTCTATATATTTTTTAATTCAACCCAAAAAGTCAATTTAACTACTAAAGAAATTTTTTTTCATATTTTTTTCTAAAAAAATGACATCTTTTGTAAAAATTTTTATTTTTAGAGTTAAAAATTGAATTTTTTAAAATAAATAAACAACTAATTAAATGGGCATACCATTTAATCCGTTAGCCTAGTCATAACAGGTTATGCTGAAAAATTTTGAGTTGTGAACAAACAGATTGGCCTACGCTTTTAATTATCCCAACGAAAAAGATGAATACCCGATGATATCCATATATATTACAATAAAAAAATAGTGTTATACAATTCAAATATAATTTAATATGATCTAACATACATATTAAATATACACACAATAAATGAAAATAAAACTAAAAAAATTTCAATATAATAAAGCTATATAATTCTTAATAAATTTAGTGAGTTCTCAAACGATAAATTGATAAAAAAAAAAATAAATGAAATGATTATCTAAAGATAGGACCGTTAAAATGGGCCAAACCCGTCGAACCAGCCTGTTTATCCGTCTAAACGGACGGCCTTTTGTCTCCGAGCCCGGACCATTTAAAATCCGGGTTTAAACGGGCTAGCCCGCGGGCTAAACGGGTTGGTCCGTTTATTTAATTTATTTTTAATTTTTTTTAAAAATAGCATTTTTTCCTATATTTTATCTTATTCGACCCGAAAACCCGATCCATTCACTAAAAAACTTTAATTTTTTTTTCTAAGTTTTTTTGGCTAAAAAAAAGTATTTTTTGTCAAAAGTAATTTTTGTAAGTTAAAATTAAAACTTTTTATTTATTTTTTAAAAAATAATTAATTAATTAATTAATTAATTAAACGGGATAGCCCGTTTATTCGTCGGGCTGATCATAAATGGGCCGAGCTAAACAAATTCTAGGCCCTATAAAATCTGACTAAATGGGTCGGGTCTAAGTGGGTCAGACCCGCCCGTTTGACAGCCCTATCTAAAGATGTATAAATTAATTATACATATCGCTGTCAAAACGAATCGAATTTATCGAGGCAACTCAAGAAGTCATTAACAGGTATACTTTACCCAAAAAGATTAGGTGCGTTAAAAACGCGGGCTAAAATGTTTGGTTAAACAGGACATCTTGTGTGCTAAGTTTTATTAGCCAATTTAAATATTTCAAAATATTTTTCAAAAAAATTAGCATAATAGAGTTTAAAATCTAATCATATTTAAATTTTTTCTTGAAAAATACCGTTTTGTGTAAAAAAAATTTAAGTTTAAAATGAGACTTTAATTTTTCAAAAATAAATAAAAAAACATTCTAACCTGTTTAATCCGTCGGGTTGGCTATGAACGATCCACGTCCAAAAATTGTAATCCGTGAATAAAGCGAGTTTAAAGAATAGACCTAAATTAAATGGGTTGGGTTCATTTGTTTGATCGACAACTTTAATTATGTGCTTTAAATTAAATCACTATACGACATAATATTATTAGCATATTCCCGTAAAAGAACATATAAATAATTAAAAAAAAAAACAAAAAAACAAAACATGTCATTCTAAATTGATATTAATAATAATATTAATGACGTAAAATATTAAAATAATATTTGTAATTTAATTGAAATATAGTATTATTAGAATAAAACATGGTAAGATTTGATATTAATTACTGATAATTTATTAATTGATTTGATCAATTGATTTTACAATATTTATATTAATTAATTAATTAATTTCATTTAATGATTTAAAAAAAATAAATCAGAAAATACTCTAAAAAACATGTCATATTAGCGCTCTATTATTAAGTGTATAAATCTGATTTTAATATTATATATAATAGATATAATAGACAATAGATAATAGATTTAATTAGTTAAAGTTGACATTATGAAAAAGCCTACAACTAAGATACAATACGATAATAAGATGTGTAAAGTGATCCTTCTCATGATTGAAATTAGATTTGGTCGCCAAAGATCTGTAACTCACACGGCATTTCCTCATTTATTTTGTATTTTCTTACTTATTTAAAAAAAAAATTCATGTGATATGTGGTCATTAAAATAAAATTTTTAACCAAATCATGCGATACAAATTTCTATATCAATTAAAGAAGAAAAATTTGGTAACAAAAAATTATAAAGTCGGGGAGATAAAACAAGAAAGGAATAATAAAATGCTTATTAAATATTAAGATGTCATTAATGGTTTAAATAAATTATATCTTTATTAGAATAAATATTGTAAGATTTGATACTAATGATTTAAGAGAAATATATCGAGAAACACTTTCAGAAGCGTGCCATATCAGCACTCCATCATTAAGTGTATAAATCCAATTTTAATATTATATAATAGAAATAATATTTTTTTCTTTTTTGTTTTTTTTTTTTCAAATTGCAATACCCAAGAAGTTTTTTTTTTTGGTTTAATCGTATGATATACTGAGGTGTTGTTGTAAGTTGAAAAAAAACTCAAGGCCCATATGCCATAGTAAATTTCATTCGAAGACATTAGAAAAATAGAATATTTAATAATTCTTAATGCTACATGTATCATTGTATATTTTTATACATAGTAAATATTAAAAATAATGTGTATGAAGATTAATTATTTAATAATATACATTTAATTTGATAAAAATGAATAAATAAAACAAAGATTATAATATTTGGAATAAGGTAGAGAAAAACGAGATTTTACGTGTAATAGAAAATTAAATTAAAATGTAAAAATATGAAATTATAAAAAGATTTAAATTGTAAAATTGTATAACTTAGTGTAAATTGTATAAAATCAATTAATTAATTAAAAATTGTAATATGAAAAAATTTTAAAAGTTGAATCGAGATTCTAGCCAGGAAAATATATGAGGTACCAAAAAATAAATCCATATTATCCAATTGTACTGAAGATGATATGATATGAGAGCAGGAAAATGGTGATAGTTGGAGGTGGACAGTGTGTGTCCGAATCCCTAACACGCCCTCTTATCTCTTTTGTTTCTCCTCTCTTTCTCAAGTCAATGGCGGCAACATCATTAGACTCAGCACTCTCCATATTGGCATCTCACTCCCACCCTTTCACTCGTCTCTCTCCAAAACCACCTGACTCCATTAAACTCCACACCTCCCTCTCTCCTCTCTCCTTCTCCTCCTCCTTCTCTTTCAATGCCTCCACACCAAAACCATTCTCCACCCTCTGCTCCACATTGCAACAACCACAACCCCAACAAGAACAACCCACCAACGCTAAGAAGAAGCTCTTTATCTTTAACTTACCCTGGTCTATGTCCGTTGCCGACATCAAACACCTCTTTTCCCAATGCGGAACTGTAACCGATGTCGAGGTTTGTCCTTCTTCTAACTCTCTCTTCTTTTATTATTACCCGCTAATAACGGTTTTGTGTCTAATTTAATAAACAAATGGGGTTTGTTTGTTACAATTGTGTGATTATAGTAGATCATAAAGAACAAAGAAGGCAGAGGCAGGCGTTTTGCCTTCGTAACTATGGCTTCTGGTGAACAAGCTCTTGCTGTCCTTAACAAGTTCAATTCCTATGTAAGTTTTATTCATTTCCAAATCTAATCAATCACAAATCAAATGCATATAACAAACTAATTGAGCCCACATATAGCTAATACTCATAGAAAGAATGTGTGTAATTCAGAGTAAATTATACTGATTCATGTGTTTAGAAACTCATTTAGAATATTCAAAGTTTGATCACCAAAACTTGTTAGTTCTATGCAATTTCTGTATTTTTAATATGCCACTTGTTATCATTTTGTTGATAGAGTTGATTAAATTAAATTGGTAATTTAGATAGAAAATCAATGTATGATTCACATTCAGGCTAATTGACTTGGTACTTGGTAGAGGTTACATTTACTTTGTGGACTCAGAAAGTTTGATTGATGGTAAAAACTCATGTGCAGTTGATTTCACTTTCAACAGTTACATCATAATTTAATCAAATATGTCAAATCATCTAATGGTGGTTAACAAGTAATTTCCTTGTTTGATTCAGCAAATATCAGGAAGGGAAATAAGGATTGAGCTTGCAAAGAGATTCAAGAAGCCACCTCCTCCTACACCGCCGTCTCCTACTCCCCCTCCAGGTGAGACACGTCATGTGGTATATGTAGCCAACCTTGCATGGAAAGTAAGATCACCCCAACTCAGACAATTCTTCACTGATAACTTCAAAACACCCGTTTCTGCCAAGGTTGTCTTTGACAGCCCTGCCGGAAGATCTGCAGGGTATGGATTTGTTTCTTTCCTCACAAAAGAGGATGCAGAGGCTGCAGTTTCTGCTTTGGATGGGAAGGTACTTCTCAACTTATCATCTTATTCAATGCTCAAGGGTTCACCAATTTTGCAATTTCTTGATTTTGATGATTAATTGTATTTAGTCCTTAATGATAAGTATTGGCTAATGACTATATATCCTTACAGAGAACTTCTTTAGCAGAAGAAATGGTCTTATTTTTTCAGAATAAGAAAAATATGACTATTCATTTGTCACGTACTCAATCTCTTAATGAAACTCTATGCATTATTAAAAGCTGTGTAGCTATCTTAATTTTCATGTCTTCCTAGGCACCAAAAAATTTTTTCATGTCTTACTTGGTTAGAACATAGAACATGCAACCAAAACATTATCAGTTCAAGTAACGGATGGCCATAGCCAGATGCTTCTTCTCCTTAAACAATGTCCTCGGCTTCGATCATTGGATTTTGGAAATATTAACGTTGGGATAGTCATTCAAACCCCATATAGGATGTTGAATACCCAAACATGTTTTGAGTTTCATTCTCTACTTGATTGAGCTTTTGGTGTCTTGCAACCTATATATGTTTTGTCTATAGCAGTTTATATGGTTGTGTTTTCCTTGTTTAGGAATTAATGGAGCGACCGATTCGCCTTAAGTTGAGTGAAAAGAAAGTCAAAGCAGCTCCAACTGAAAAGGACGAAGACCAAGCTCCTCAACTGGATCACGAGAAACTCGAAGAAGCTGCAACTGAAAAGGAGGACGAAACCCATGATTCTGATGCTCAGCTGCAACAATCATAAATCCTAACCCTTTTGCTTTTAATTGATTCTTATTCATGAAATATGGACTAAGGAGGAATCCTCTTGGAGCTGGATTACCTATTTATACACACAACTTTGATGGATAACTCCTTTTTCACTAATGTTCACTTTTGTTTATACCCTTAAAAATGTGGTTGAAAAATTTTAAGAAATCAATCTTCAACATAAATCTTCCTACATAGTATCTTATTTCTAAATAAGTTTTCCACTCACATTTTTAAGGGTATGCTTAAAGGATTGTTATGGAAGTAATAATCTCGCCAATTATCAAGTTGCAAACAATGTACATTAGAGTTTGAAACTAAAAAGTTCAACCATACGAAAATATTTTGGTGTATAAATAGTTTCTTCCTTTTATTGAAGGCATTTATGCTTAGGGTATACCAAAACAACAATGCTAGATAACCAACAAAAATTCAGCCAATATTAACCAACAACTTAAATTGGATGTTGTATTTCTTAGTTTTCGGATGTTCTTTAATTAGATTTCGGATGTTATATTTCTTTTAGTTGATTATTAGTTGTTTTAGGTTTTGGATGTTCTATAAATAATAATTATACATGGTTTAAATTTTATTGGCTAATTTATTGATTAAAAAAATATTGGTTACTTATACTTTCTCATACCCAAATCATGGGTATTATAACAAAAAAATATCTTGTCTCCAACAAATTGGATCGAGAATAGGATTAGAGATTAAAATTAATCCATTAATTCACAAACATGCTTGCAACTAAATAGAGCCCAAACATTCACCAAAAAAAAAAAATAGAGCCCAAACAGACCATTTTTGGTTGCCAGGAATTCTTATCTTTATACCTAGTGAGGTTGGGTCCAAGATTTGCCTTTGCAAACAAGAATTGGTGTCAGCAACTCATTGTGATTTGAATTTGACTAAACTTATGTTGGTGTTAATGTGATTTAGGTTTGGAAACCTTTATCTACAAATGAGTTATGTTGCCATGTTGGGGTGACATTTGACCAAAAGTAATTTTGTTAATATAAGTACCAAATAATATCATAAAGTGAAGGTATAAATCTATTTCTGAAGAAAAGAGCACTGTATATTGCTTCCATCCCACCAGGAAATTCATGCAAAAACAATGACAACCAGTCTTGATTCATGTCTTGCTGATCACACAACACTTTTTTTATGTAAAGTTTTAAGACACATTGTTACCATAATGATTGTCATTTGGATTCAAGCTATGCATGTGTTCCTAGTTCCTACCTTCCTTTATTAAAAAAAAGATTCGATTTTGACCACATAAACAATAATAATAAGATCAAAGAGGTAGTAAAACTTTGAAACCGGGTTACAACGTGAAATCATGCTTCAATCAATAGCTTTTCTTTGCCGAGTAATTATGATTGTTATGTTGATTTGTCTTAAGACTGTTTAAAAAATATCCATTCCTAACTAGGAATACTATAAACAGTTAAATACAAATAAAAATATAAAGTTACGCTGATGAAAACCAGAAAAGGGGAAGGGGCTCCATGAAGGTGGTCTTTATTCTTTCATCTTGGTGTTTGTCAAAAGACTCAAAAGGACTTGGATCAACCATGCATCGGAGTTTGTGCATATGATTATGTCTTTGCATAGCACTAGTAGAATAAATGGGCCCTACTCATATTTTTCAGAGACTTTCATTACAAATAACGGTATCAGTGTTTCACATCTTGGCTGGCTACAGTGGAATTCAGATTAGGAATTAAAAATAAAAATTTCTTAGATGGTGAAAGTATCTAATAATATTTTAAGATTTTAAGTATTATATCTAAAATAAAAGAATATAGATATATATAAAATAACCAAAATTACATATTTAGAATTATTTTTCATAACCTTTAAAGAATTTTTAAATATTTTCACCACCATAAATAAAAATGAATACCAGGTTTCACACACATTTTAATTTGCGACAAAATTTTGTTTAATGTACGTGTTTAAGGTGTTAGTATATTCCCATTATCTTAAGGAAAAATATTCTCCCACTTATAAGAATATATACTTTTTCTCCTATATCTGAAGAAATAAAGCAACATATGAAACACTTATTATTATTATTTAGTAGTATTTTGTGACCCAATAGTTGAAAATGGAAGTGCATTAAAGGAAGAGAAATAAAATATAAGGTGAGAATTTAACAATATGGATAGCTAGACCCACACACGTCTTGTATTAATTATATATCCTATGCAATGTATATATCAGTGGATAGTGGTGGATATGGCACTTCCTGGATAAGAACAAGTAGTGTCTTAAATATGATATATATGAGACAATATTAATATTGATGAGTAGCTTCTGAGAGAGGGAAACCCTCTTAGATAGCAATTAGCAAGTGAAGCTGAAAAGAGAAGAAGATGATGGTCCCAACTTTTTAGCAAAATGGTTTGTTAGGTTTTAGGTGTGACAAGTGACAACCATATGTAACTTGATTTAATATAAGACACAAACCAAGTATTTTAAACTGTACCTTTATTCCCCTCCAGCTCCAGGATATATTCTCATCATCATCTGATTAAAGTTGACTAGCAATTATAGTTTAGTATAACTTTAGGTTTGGGAGATTCATTGTTGTTTATGATTTTACAGGATTACTTTTCTATGAGTTTATTAATGAGAAAATATTAGTAACTAACAATAAATAGTCAATAATTAATTAATTTTGTATTTTTTAAAAAATAAAACATTAAAAATTTAAAAAAAAATTAAAATATTCAATTTAATTAATTTTTTTCAATAGATTACAAATTCACAGAAATTCCCAGAAAAGGAACATGAGAGGCTTCAAGAAATAACAAGCAGAAACTAATAAACAAAAAAATATACTACTTAGTTTCTATGTCTTTATCCTTCTGAAAATACGAATTTAAAGTGTAGCACTTCAATTAATTACTTTATTAATATTTATATTTACAATGTGACTTGTAACACATTATAAAGAAGAAAGTACTATATATTCATAATTGTTTGCTTTAAAAAATATTAGTTGATATATTGGTTTTTAAGACTTTCTAAATTTATATACATATATACTTTACTTTAGTATTAATCAAGATTCAAAACACACTTTAATTTTGACAGACCGATAAATATGGATTTTATCTAATATTGTTTTTACTTATAAAAAAAAGGAAAAATGATAATCTAAGTTGTATTTCTTTAGGAACAAGTTAGTCCCACTATAATGGAGCTTTAGTTAGGGGAGAAAGATACTCAGAGATGGAATCACAAGGAGAATATATGCAAAGTAGAATAACACAGAATATATAGTCATATATGTTGAAGCCCCACCCAAAAATAAAAAATAAAAGGTCCCTAGTCTTCCCATAACATATAAATTCCCTGCTATTATGTTCTTGATGAGATCTTTTCTTTCAAGACAGTACAATATTCTACTCTCACTCAACTATTAACCAAATCGCACAAGTCATTAGGACATTTCCTTTTTAACTATTTATATCCAAAATCTCAACATCAAAGTGATACATAACAGATATGCCCCATCTATAGACCAAACACTAATTCGTCAAAAAATATCAACTTTGTTTAAAAATATATCGTTGATCAATGGGTGGTGATTAGAATAGTCACCATGCTCTATATATAATATGAGACTCGAATTTCTAACACTTGATTAAGCAGATTAGTAAATAAAAATAATTTATTCTCTTCAATCAAATTATGTCACATAACACTAAAATAATTTTGTTATAAGTATTTTTCTTAATGTAGTTAGCATAGGTGAATGAATTCATAGCCAAAAAGCATGACCCTGAACACTTTTGTGTCAAAGCACAAAGCTAACTTGACGGCCAAAATTGGCTCCAAACACACACACACATTAATGAAGTTCTTGGAGCTAATTTTAGATTTCACATTATATAGGACTTATCCAAAAAAAAATAATAATGAAATGATTATTGATTATTGTTAATAAATTCTCAACCAACATGAAAAGTAGTTCACCTTCACCATCACCTTGAGCAATCAGCACCACATATACATCCATATTACTTAGTCAACAAACCATTGTTAACCAAAAGAGGATAGCTAGAGAGCAGAGAAAGCTATGAACAGAAAAAAGAAAAAGGGGAAATAAAAAAGTTAAAGTGTTCCCATTTTCATTGTCTTTGGCCCCTTTTCCACGCTATCTTTTTTCTCCTTGATAGAAAATAATACATTCTAAAAATTCCTCACTTTCACTTGCAAACTTATAATCTTATAAGAAAGAACATTACCCCTCTTATCTTTTGCTTGTATGCTAGTAATAATTGTTATCAGATAATAATATCAACCACCAGTTAGATTTCATCTCATGATAACGTCTCTCATGCCCATCTTCTGTTTGTGTTTTTGCTTCACTCAACAAGAAAACCTCCTCCTATGCTTTTGTGTCTTAACTTCAATTTCCTTTGTTCTCACTGGTAATTACTAATTAGTGTTGTGTAATTCATAGCTTATTCCTCTTCTTATTCTTCTCTAAAACCCCATGATTATAAGATGGCTTATACTTAGTATATAGTTACTTTTTGCTTAAGGTTCTCATGCCATGGCATCTCTTGGCAACCCAAGAACTTGGGTTCCATATGTGAACAGTAAAGACTGTTCTCAAGGATTTTGCAGCTTGTACTGTCCACAGTGGTGTTATGCAGTGTACCCTCCACCTCCTCCTCCTCCTTTTGAATTCCCTGATGAAGATTCAGGTCCGAATTTCTCACCTCTTGTTATTGCAATCATTGGAGTGTTGGCAAGTGCTTTCCTTCTTGTGAGTTACTACACCATAATTTCCAAGTACTGTGGCAGAAGAGAATCATCCTCAGAAGGACATGAAGAAGAAGCAACAAATGTTGAGATTTTTGAAGATAATCACAATCCTTCACTCCATGAGCCATGGAATGCCTCAACATCTGGCCTAGATGAGGCACTCATCAAGACTATAACTGTTTGCAAGTACAAGAAAGGAGAAGGACTCGTTGAGGTAACGGATTGTTCCGTTTGCCTCAGCGAGTTCCAAGATGGCGAGAGCATTCGGCTCTTGCCAAAGTGTAGCCATGCTTTTCACATTCCTTGCATTGATACATGGCTCAAGTCTCACTCCAATTGCCCTCTTTGCCGCGCCACGCTTTTTACCTTTAATGCTGCAGCTCCATTTCATGCACTGCCGCCGGCACCCCAAGTGTTGGAACTACCTTCATCAAGAAATGAAGGCTCTTCAGAGAATGGGGCTAGTGTAGATGACAATGTGGAGAATGGAAGAAGGGACAGTGATGAGTTATTGGATGTGGTGTTGGAAGAAGGTGCATCGAATGGTAGCAGAGAAGTCCCCAAGACTAATGCATTGCGCGCATTCAGTGACTTGGGGAATTTGAGGGGAAGGCATGTTGAGATTAGAGATGAGGATGACTATGAATCAATAAGAAGATCAGTGTCTATGGATCATTCTTTTCAAAATGGTGTTACACTTTCAGTAGCTGATGTTCTTCACATGAACCATGATCAAGATTCAAATGAAGAAGCTGGCACTTCAAAGAGATCATCATCATCATCATCATCAAGGGGTGAAGGTAGCAAATCAAGCTATAAAAGAAGGGTGTTGCATTGTGTTATGAGTCCAATTTCAATGAAGAGATCATTCTCAAGTGGAAGATTCTCACTTAGTGGCAGAAATGGCAGGGGAAGGCAGGGGATTTTACCTTTATGATGACAAGTGTCCCTTTTTTTTTCTTCTTAAAAATGTTAATTTCAATTCTCTTTCTGATATAGTACATGATGATTGAAGAGGAGAATGACCAATTTTTTGTGTGAAGATCTTGATGTTAGATATGATTGAATCTTTATGTGTACATTAACCAGTGTGATGATTATTATGTTCATCTTTGTTGTAGCAATATTCTTGGAACTTGGAAGTCACATGTTGTCCATCTTCATGCTATGATGATGCTTCAAATCTATGCATGGAGCTATCACCCCGGTAACTGCAAGTATTGGGACTCTCTTTCTCATAATGCTGCTTTCAGTTTTCACATGATTTCTCTATCAAGTCTCATTCTAGTAATAGAATCATACTTCAACTTCTGATACAATGCATTTATACATTCAATTATCCAAGAATTTCTCTGTCAAATGAATCATCAGCGGTTCATGGTTTATCATTATTATTGTTATCAGTAATATCTTGTTCTGAATAACAATACTAAACTATTTTAATAACAAAAAGTATTAATTAATTGAATCAATTAAAAAATGATTTAGGGGGGGATTTAATGAAATTAATTGTGGAGATGAAAATGATGTAAGGATGGAGAAGGCACGGATATTGAAGATTATTTCACTTTCATTATGTGGTGGTTGTGCTATCCAATTAGCAGACCATGAATGTGTGCATGACATTGATTTATGATGTGGCCATAACCCATAAGGTGTCAAATTGGTAGGGGTTGGTATTAAGGACCATAGTCCTCTCCGATCTTCATTATTGAACAACGAGCCCTTAAATAATTGTGTCTGCTTGTCATATCAATTGGGCCATGGGGATGATCAGTGTTTATCAGATTCCCTTTCCTTTTTCTTTTTTAATCAAACTATGAAATTATAAATCTTTTGGAATAGAAAAATCATTATGAAACGATACTATTGAAGTATTAATTTCAGGACTCCAATTTGTTATTTGTGTTTTAAAAGTAATACAAATGCGCGTTAATAATAAATAAAGCACCGATTAAAAGCATATGGATTTGATATATATAATGAAATCAAATGATAGCACCTCGTTTAGTAATATGAAAGACATATATATAGTTGGATTCATGGGTTGGGTTTGGTGAATAAGGGAATGAATTATTGGTTCATTCTTGTTCGGGTTAGACTAGGTTATCACTTGTGGTTGTCCTAACTTGTAACCTTACTACTCAATACTCATCTTTACCCGCTTTCCATGCTTGCCCTCTTTCACACGCCAAAACCAAAAATGAGTTTAGGATCACTATTTTACTACCTTGTCCCATATTGCTTAACCCAAGCAAGTGAGATAATTACTCGACTAAAATTTAAGTTAAAGATGAAAACTTTATAATTAATTTCATATAAAATTGATATTCTAAAATTGTTAGATGATAATTTAGCCAACAACTTTAAAGTAAATTGCACGTGAGTATTTAACTAAATTAATTGTTGAAAGAAAATCTTGCACGCATTAAGGTTATATATGTATTCTCGTTACTGTTAATTTTCATTCTTTGCACATCTCTTACATTTGGATAAATATGAGGGAAAAAAAAAAACAAAAGAAAGCAAAAAGCCAATAACTGATTACTGATTAGTATATGAATTTTACATATGTATGTGTTTTTTTAATTTTTGAACGTGCACATTTTAATTGGGCTTATTATTAACTAATTTTTATTGTATTTGTCATAAACATTTATGTATGTGTGTTATAAATCTAATGTATGTTGCGTCAACTCAGAATTAAACAACGGTATCATGTGACTCAAATTATTTTGTGCACGCCTCCTGAATCAGTGAACTGCATTTATCTAATCATTTGATCTGTAACAAAGTATTTTAATTAGTGAGCACCTTTTTTCTTTTCCCATTTGCGAAAATAAAGGTTTTACTCCACCATGACATGATGAGGACTTGATTTAACGCATTCCCAGGTCTTGTTATCATATGAACTTCAAGAATGATTGCATTGCGCTCATAACATTGTGAAATTTAAGTACGTCACAGTACCTAACCACGCTTTCCTATTGCACAAAAACTATACACTGGATAATCAAAATCTATAATACAACAATGCTAATGCTGGAAATAATTTTAGATGTTCTTATTTTTAAGAGTTTTTTTTTTTTACTTATATTTATAAAGTATCAAATTTTGGGAATAATATATTTAATTAATTAATCTGTATTATTAATCTTAGGGCCTCTTTTTCTGTATTATTAATCTGGTACAAACTATGTTATTTAATTAATTTATAGTAAGAATAGGGAATAATATATTGATATAAAAAAATAAAGAAAAATGAGTAGGTAAGTATATATATAAATAATAAATTTAGATGTTTCTGCATCCATATATTTTTATGCTTAATAAATTCACGCCTCAAATATAAATAATAAAATATATCACGAACACGGAAATTTTGGGATGAAGGTATCATATATGAATATTAAGGCCATGATAATAATGATTTGATAGTTTTGGCACATTGCAAGGCCACATTGCAAAGAAATGTATCCCCACTACAACTTAGTAATGTAGGGAATCATCCATGCATGTCTGTATCTGCTTTCTAGTTTCTAGCTTACACTACTCGACACTATGTCTTAATGAACACATATATATCACCCATCCATTGCAAACAAAGAAACAAATTTGGAAGCTGAGAATTCAAACAAACCATATTTAATTTTTGCATTCTTTTCAAAATTATTTAAAAAACGTATCACTTATCCCAATGTACCAACAACATGTCGTTCAGCCTCAAAATGAAATTTACATCCATATATATATATTATTCTTCTCATTTTGTTAATTATCTTTGCCAACATCAAGATGAGACTACATATATATATATATATATATATATATGCAATGGGGCTAAATTAAAGCTAAGCTTTATTAATTCCAAATCCATTTATACCTAGGACAAAATAAATTTAATGATGAATATATATAGATTATGGAAAATGTTTGAGTGACAAAACTATTCCAGTCCAAACTCCTAAAATTTATTATATTATTAACTTTATTTATATATTATTACAGTTATATATATACATACTTCTCTCCTCTTTATTAATAGCATTGATTAGCATTTGATTTTTAATTCTCATTTAAAATACTTTAATTTTTTATATCGTAATGTAACATTTTTTTTATTATTTAATTTTCATTTTGATATCACATATTTGATTTCTTATTTACACTATATATAAGATAACACCTATAATTAATAGAAAAAAATATTATATTTTTGTGTTTCTGTTCTTTATAATTTATATATATATATATATAAAAGATAAATGTTGCATTTTGAGTAGTAATGTCCATAACAAAAAAAAGTACTTTGATTTTATATAAAAAAATCAATTCAAATATTAAATAACATTCATAATTTCGTATAAATAACATATTTGTTTTTATTCATGTAACATCCATTATTTTTATAATATGATACTCTAAAATACTAACAATTTTAATATATATATATTAGATTATAGATTATGATTCGGTTTCAATGCATAATCACATTAAAATTAAATAAATGAGGAAAAAGACTTACAACAAGGAATAATTTGGATAATTAAAAAATATAGTTTATAATGTGAAAAAAGATATATTAGTTTTCTAAATATCAATTAACATCCATATATTTTTGCTAATAACATTTTTCATTTGATTTCTATAACATCCAAAATTCAAAACTTATGTTATCTTTAAAATAATAAAAAAAATTTAATACATTGAATATATTTTTTATTTTTTTGGTAAGAGGATATCCTAGGGCCGGTAGGTCCAAACTAATCCCTTAAACTATATTAGTAAAAAAGTAATATTTTAGTATCACTCAATAAGAATCATTAACCTTAAAAATAATTAAAAAAATTAACACTTTATTCACTATTGCAACTCAAAGTATAACATGTAAATTAAAATTAATAAATTTAATTTTTGAAATTTTGGGATGCTATTAAAAAGAATGATTCAAATTATATCTTAATGAATAATAATTTAATTGAGGATATTTGAAAATGTAATTTAAGATAAAAACATTGAAGTATGTATTAAATGTTTTAGGATGCTATGATTTTGATAAATTATATAGCTAATAAGCTAGTTAAAATTGACTTTATTAAAATACATAATAAAATGTATGTGTGGCATTTTTTCATGATTCAATGTATTTGTACCCACCTCTATTTTCCAACAAAGACAATAGTATCCACTAATAGTAAACTCAAATGAGTCTAAAATATGTCTTTAAATGTTGCAACCTGGTTCTTTCTTTTCATTACTTGTATTATACTTTTCTGGACAAAGTAGTAATGGCTGGTTTTAATTTACTATCTACACAACTCGAATTAAAATGAACCTCTTCACTTATAAATTAAATATAAATAAATAAAATAATTGAGTGTGGTCACAACCTAGCTACCTGGCGGTTTTGTTTTCTACTTCATCTTCCTGCTGTACAATAATAGAGAGCTTTTTCATGGGTAAGTCAACTAACAAGTACATTATCATATTATATATTAGTTTAAACACAAAGTACACCTACAACAACCCTCATACAGTGAAGATTAAAATGCCTATTTAGGTTTGCATTTGTTATTATAGTTTCAGCCCAAATATACAATTAATAAAAACCATTTTTATATGTTGATATATTATGATATATAAATTTCACATGAGTAGATATGATATTTCATTGTGAAAGTAATAATAAAAGTGTAGTTACATATTATACTAAACAGTTTAGTTAAATATATTAATTTATTTAATAATTTTAAATTATCATCTTCACATGAAAAAACCTATTAGTTTCCATAATGATTTTATCAATTATATAATGATATAGATATATAATTAATCTAAGTGTATCATTGTATACAGATAAAATTTTGTGTAATGAAAGGGGGCAATGCCCCCAAACATTAAATTATTCTCACAATATATATGAAAATTTTTTAGCCCTCTCTTTATTGTCATATTAGTTTTTGGCCCCTCCCCTTAGCCTGTATATCTTTATATATTCTTTAATTTTTGTGCTATTATATTTTGTATTTTTATATATTGTGAATTTTTTGTGTTATAAATAAAATATATGAAAATATACGATGATATATATAGCATTGTTATCAATATATATACATAGAAGATGTGATATAGTGATATGAACCTCGTTGAGAAAGGAAACAAGAAAGCTAAGTGAACTAGTGATTAGTGCTAAGGCAGTGTAGGACAATACATCCACACAAAACTGCAAACAAGAAATGAAACCTTGTCTTGTCAGTAGTACTTTATTTTTTCCCCTTTGCCTTTTTACATTTTTAACCAAAACCTACCACACACTCTCCGCTTTGGTAGAAATTGTGCTCAAACCATGTACTTAGAACGAAGGACCCTAATAATATATAATTAACAACATTAACCATGAAACTAGCTAGCTGATGAAACTATGCACACACCTAATTAATAATTAAAACACACACACAATAAATTAAAAAAAGAAAAGGAAGCTCTATTATTATTACTAGCTAGACTAGATAAAGAGAATATTCGGGGTTGTATTATTTGTCTTTGAATTATGTCATCATCATATCAGTGTTGAAGAGGGGAGGGGGTTGATTTGGTAACTTCACCGTATAAACTGGAAAGGGAATCCTCTTCTTCAATCATTCTAAGCAAGTTGTGAACAGCACTTGCAATGTCATCTACTGAACCAAGTTGGCATCCTTCTTCAACCTTCATTTCATTTCAATTCAACAATAAATAACCTCATTTTAGCCAATTAATTTTTCTAAATAAGGACATAATATTATTATTATTCATTAATCAAATAGTAATAACATCCTCAGCTATTTCATGTGTAAATGAGTAATGTCATTTGAACATATTTGTGTTGGACAAGAATCATAATTAATAAGAATTTATGCATAAAAGTGTGAATTATTGATGAAGAGAAAATGTTGGTATTAATTGACATACCTTGGCGCTAATGGAATAGAGTACTAAGGGGTCCATGGAGGTGACATTGAGATGCAAAATGGTGAGACAGAGATTTTGAAAACCAGAAAGCAGCTTTGAAAGTTGCCTGGGGCTTTTCCTTGAGAGGATTCTAAGGTTTGCATGGGTTTCAATCAAAGTGACCTCAATGTCAGCCATGGCTGCACCTTGATTATTATTATTCTGATTCTGATTCTGATGCGAAGAAGAAGCATATTTGTTTGTTGGAGCCTGAGACCAAGTGAACTGAGGATGCACAAAGAAATGGGAAAAAGGGGCTGATCCCATCATCATCATCATCATCATCATCAACTCATTATTATTATTATTATTGGAACTAGTAGTAGCATCTTCATTATTATTGATGGATTGTTGTGCTGCCATTCCTTGATGTACAAGCTTCAACTTTTGAGCCTCAAGGCACTGCAACATGTGCTCCAGCTCCTTCACAAATTCTATAGCTCCACCTACTATTGATGCTTGATCACCCTAATTAAATTAAGCAACAAATTAAGAGTTTTAATTTTGAAATTAGGCAATAATAACAGATTTGAGAGAGTAGAAAGAAAGAAAGAAAGAAAGAAAGAAAGAAACCCTTTGGACGTAGGATTCAGGCATGAGTGAGCGGAGAACAGCAAGGTGCTCATTCATGAGCTTCCTTCTGTTCCTCTCAACAGTAATGTGGATCATTCTTTGATTCTCAGCCTCTTCCTTGTTCTTGCATACCCTTGGCTTTCTCCTCCTCTTCTTCTTATTCCCTCTTTCTGCTGCTTCACCCGATTGCCGTTTTCTTGTTGTCCTCCCTCCATTATACTCAACCTTGTTTTCTTCTACCAAGAAACTGGTACTGCTCATACCTGATGAACTTCCATGGCTACTGCTAAAAGGGGTTGCAGAGATAGTATCATACACTACGAAGTTGGAAAACTCATTTGATGATGAAAGATGATGATGAGGTTCTAATAAGGCCATTGCTGTTTGTAACATAACACAGGAGAATAGGAGGTACCGATCTTTTATATGAAAATCTAATAAGTTGATGATTGTGATGAAGAGGTAGTGGTGTTGAATGTTGATGATCTCAAAGTTAAAAGTTTTGGGAAAAGGGTGAAATTTAGATATGAGTACTTATGAGGATATGCAGCACGTGACATGCACAGAAAAGGAGTTATGCTTTTCAACAATAACAATGCAAAGTTAACTACAAATGATGGTTATATGTAAGTGTAAAGATATTTTATTTTATAAAATATTTAGATGATGGTTTGTAATTGCAATTGAGAGAGTGCAGAGGGTGTGCAATGAGAGAGTGAGGTCTGAGGTGAGGGACCCAAATCTCATGTATATGGAAAGTGTATGCATGCATATGAATACATACATACATATATAGAGAACAAGGAAGCTCTGCAAATAGCTACTCCTCACATTCATACATATGTATCTGTGTTGGCCCTTACAATGAAAATGACTGCCCCACGTACAGATTCCCCCACATATCTACATTATTTACCCTAACATTATTATCCCCCTAATTTCACAATATAAGTGTAAGTGGAAAACCTTGCCACCAACAAATTTTATCTACATGCAATTATTTATAGCTCAAATGGTATTTATCTCATTTTCCTAATAGAAGTCTCGAGTTCGAATCCCTTTCCTAGGTAAAAAAAAAAAAGAAATTATCTATGCACACCAGTAATTTTCCTTAGTATATGTATTTTGTTTATGCATTTAAAATATTATATATATATTAATTTTTGTAAAAATATATTAGTTAGCTAAATACCGGACAAAAGAAATAAATTGTATTAATTACTAAAAAAATTAATTTCTATGAATATTATTTTTCATCAACTTATATCATATACACTAAAAATAAATTTATTATAAATATCTACTAATGTCTTGTTATTCGTAATAGATAGACCAGCATAAGAGTTATTGCGGAAAAGTGAAAACATCTAAATTTTTCTTTTCACAATACACTTTACATTCCACATGTCAATTGCATCTATCAACATTTTGCTATCTTCCTTACTTGTGTGTCATGAACCAAACCATAAATAAATTTAAAGTAATATACATATATACTTACATACATTCACCTTGATAGTGTGTGATCATGTTAGAGACAATACATGCATTGGCGTTGCTAATTTTTTGTATTATTTATCACCTCATTATTATAATCAAAATTTAATTTGTATCTGCTCAAAATTAGAATAGTAATATTGAATATTGATTGATAACGACTATAATTATTTTGAGGTGCCATCCATAGATTGGGGTGTGAAATTATATATGTATATATGGTTGCAAGCTAAGTTGGTTGATTTCTATTATGAGTTAATCTGTCCCCTACTACATGGTGCGTACTTCCCGACTCCCTTGTTACTTTGATTTTCAAATGAACAGTGCTTCTCCTTTGTCATCTTTTTGAGAACTACTTACCTTTGATATGCTACATTCTAATCAAATTAATTTATCATCAGGACCACCACCACCATCTACTTAATTCACAATTACCAAAATCTCTCAACCTAAAAGTCAATCACCTCTGCCTCTGTTAATACGTGATCATCATCATCATCAAAAACAAAAACAGACAAATGCATGCAACTGATCGTGATTGCAATAATTAACAAGGTGAAAATGAGTTGACATACATTATTATTATTATTAATTACTATTTCTTATCTAATCTAATTAATTAATAGTTTAGTATTCGTTTTGTTACTCTGAAGAATAATAATGTGAGGAAAGAGAAAAATGGTAGAAAAACAAGACACTCTTTTTGATAGCCTTTTGCGGTGATGAAGACATATGAAGGAGAGAGAAGATTAGAGGGGTGACTGGGTGAGGTTGGAGGTTGGACCACGGTCCAATGTGTCAGAACTCAGAACCCCCCTCTCTCTCTCACCATGTGAATCTGCTTTGCTTTGTAAACCCTTCCCTTCATCTCTGAAATCTTTTGAAATAATCATATCATTCAATTTTGATTTCCACATTCTTCTTCTCTCCCATTGTAGCTACTTTCTTGAAAATGAAGTGTATCAACAAGTATATATCAAACAATGAGTTGTGAGTTTCTTTCATGATCAATCAGTGTCCCTCTACAGACCATAACATGTGCAACCAGATGCATGCCTATCGTTAATTTTTAAGTGCCGTCAATGTTACATTACATATATAACGCCTCTCTCTATCTCTCTCTCTCTCTCTCTATATATATATATATATATATATTGGAAGAAATGTAGCTCAGAATTTCTCACGTATGTCAGAAATTGAAATCGCCAATTCACTAGGTCAATGACAAAGAAAAACACAGGGTATGGCACCAACTTATACATACAAAATCAACCGAAAAATTTTGAGGGCCATACTTTAATACCAAAACATGAGTTTAGTATATATATGGTGCTGAGATATCTAAATCAGTCATATTATTTAGTAATTTTCAGCTATTTAAGAGTAAGTTACGCGGTCAGTATTTTTCAAAAAAAATTTTAGTTAGCACAATCAACCGGCATTTTTTAATTAGTCGAAATAAAAATATTCAAATACAAAGTAAATAATTCATCATATAAAAAAAATATGATGGCTAAGTTTAAAAAATTGGTTATGTAATATTTCTCTTTATTTATATATGAAACATTGTTCATGTGAGTAATATAATAGCAGCTAACATAATTGGTACTAGGTAAAAGCCAGCCTAATTGAATTGGATTAATTAATTGAGTTAATTGGGTTGTGAGTTGCTTTGGGCTCTAATGACATAACATGCAATTGCATCATGCATGTGCAAGCAGACCACCCCCTTCGATATATAATTAGTTCTATCAACAATGTTAATTAGGTATTAACCATGTATTATTCACTATTCACTTCATAATAATCATACTATTATAAGGCATTAGAAATATAGCAGAGAACTACTTCTAATACCATGAAATTGAAATTGCCATAACAAACATGGGCAGAAAAGTCTATTCCTATAGTAAAAATGATAATGACACACCAAAAAAAACAACAACAACCGAGATTACAGCTGACAATGACTTTCAACAAAATTAACATCACCAAAACAAATACTCTTAATTTCCAACGACAGTTGATAACATATGGACATACAATAACACAAGCAAAGAGAGAAAGGCTTAGGGGGAAAAATGCCAGAGGATATAGCAAACAAGTTTACCAACTCTGTCAGGATATATTTCCTGCATAAACTTTATTGAAATAAATTGTATGAAAGATGGAAACAAAACATATGAATGTATGTAGCAACAAAAATTCATCGAGTTTAAATTAAATGCTACAGCTTTAATTCCACGAATGGTATCAACCTGTCTCAGAACTCAGAAGTACAAATACAGCTGAAATAAAAATGGTGATATTGAAATAGTCAAACCAATCTCTTTTAAAATGCATAATTGGCAAAAACATTGGCAGTGACAGACTCTAATAATGCTCAATATGAATTTAGGGTCATCCGATCCTTTATACCATGTTGATTGATTCAAAAAGATCAAATTGCCTCAATTGATGATCCTAATAAGTGGAAACCTTAATGCCCATGTTGAATTATGTTTTGATAGTGATTGAACAAACAAAAAGATTTGTCAACCATTGATGCCAAAACAATGCATTTAACACTATTGCTGATCCATGAACTTTTACATGGCTATCTAGTTTCTGTATTTGTATTATTTGAAAGATAACTTGTAATACTATTAATAATAATAAATGCATGTTGTGCTGCATCTATCACTTTAATTCTGTTACTCCAAAGTGAGTGTCCCAATTCTACCTTGAAAACAACCCCACTTGATAATTCTACAAGGTTCCTTGTTCATGAATAAAAAGGAAGAGCAAATGGTACAGAAAGAAATAGTAATTACTTATTTCTATACTTGACACTTCACAGCTCACATACAAATAAGATCATTAAGTTTCAAAGGGTTACCACAACATATGAGTCCATTTTGTGACTGTGAACTAAAACAACAACAGAGAACAATGTGTTGCTATTGCTAAATGCTAATGCTATTAATAATAAGAAAGCAAAATTGTGCTCCTAAAGCCTAACCAGAATAAATGCATGACCCTTTATTGTCTTACTAACAAGAAAACAAGGTGTCTATAGCAATATTAGACTAATATACATACATAACATAATATATACTCATGAATGCCATTAAATTAAATACTACTAAGAAATGAAAAGATCAGCAAGTATCAGTTAGCAGCACCAAGACGCGAAGAACAAGTAGCAGAGGAGAGAGTTTGATGATCAACATAACCACAGTTAGTACAAGGAGGAACAACAGGCTTCGCCGCCATCATCATCTCCGTGTAACTCTCACAGCTCCTCGAGTATTGGTGATGATTATTCTTCTTCTTCATCATATCATTGTTAACAATCCTCCTCAACTCTGCATCCTCCTGCAACTTCAACCTATACCTATCATCATCATCATCATCTCTTCCTTCTTCTCTAACCATAACTATTGAATGCCCCGTCGAATGCGACCGAACGAATCTATTATTACCATCATCATCATCCTCATCATCATCGCCTTCTTTCACCTCAATGCACACGTCATCGCCGTTACCGTCTTCTCCTCCAGCAGCAGCAACACTCTGCCGTTCATGATCGTGAATGTCATCATCATCAGAACAAGACTTTCTGGTTTCAAGATCGGTGCGGCAAACGGGGCATGTCTTGTGGCGATGGAGCCACAGATCAACGCACTCCTGGTGGAACACGTGGCGGCACACGGTGAGCAACCGGAGAAGGCTGTCGTCCTCGAACTCCAACAGACAGATGGCGCATTCCAGGCCGTACTTCTTCTCCTTCACGGAGGAATAAGGGAACGTGGGGAATTCGTCGAGGAGGGCAGCGTCGAGGCCCATGAAGGGGGAATCGGGACCGTTGTTGATGGAGTTAGCGGTGGCGGCAGCGGCGGTGGCGGTTGCGGTGGGGGAGCGGTGGAAGGCGAGGGTGTGGATGATGCTGACGAAGTAGCAGCGGCAGAAGTAGATGAGGGTGAAGCAGACGAAGCAGATGACGAGGAGGACAAGGATGAATGCTATGAGTACTGGTGGTGTGCTGTATGCTGTTGCTGCTGCTGCTCCTCCTCCTCCTCTGTGATCTGATTCTGATGACGAGGTTGTGGAAGAAGAAGAAGACGACATAGTAACATTTGCATTTGCATGGATGGATGGACGGAATCATGTTATTCACTTTCTTGTTTCTTCTTCTTCTCCTCTACTCTTTTGCATGGATGAGAGTACTTTCAGCCCTGCAAACGTGGAATATAATCAACTTTTCCTTTTTTTTAATATATTTATTCATCATATTATATGGAGAATATAATTAAGTTTTATATATTTATTTTCTGTGGACTCATAACCACAAGCCTCAACTTCCAATAACTCATCTAAATCAAATATGATAGGAAGTAACATTAGATTCACTTATAACAAAGTTAATAATTAACTTATTATAAAAAATTTAAAAAAATTATTACTCAATAAATTTTTTTTATCATTTCAATAAAATGAAAAGATAACTCAATATATGAATTATTATTTATAATTCATCTATCATCACATATTCACTCCTAAATATATAAGGAATGTTAGATAATTAATAAAAATTCAACCAACATTAACCAATAATTTACATGAAATTTCTATTTCTTTTAGATTTTAAGTTTTTTATTTCTAAAATTTTTTTATGAAGTTATATATATATATGATTTTTTTTATTATTTAATATAGAACATTCAGTTTTTAACATTTTAAATATTCTCCTTTTAAGTTTGATTTAGAAAATAGATCCTCTCAATTTTTTAAAATATTTATTAAATATAATCTTTTAGGGAGAGAATAGGAAGCTAATATCATTTTTCCTTCTTTTCTCTTTCTCCTTTTACCACTCACTATTTCCTTAATTACACTCATTGTCTCAAAATGTCTCCTAACGTTAGTTCCATCAAAAGAAAAAAATGGAGATGATCCATTCCTAGTTTCAACGGGTCCTACAACCATCTTTGGTGACATTCAAAGGGACCTTTGTGGAACATTTTCATTCTTATAAACATTTTCATACATTATGCAGCATTGCAGTAACAATCCTAGCAATAATATGTTTAGCTGAAACGAAAAATTATATGAATGGAAATCCTTGCACATAAAGAAAGTTTCTTTCACTTTTCTTTCTTTTTTTCTTTTCCTCTTCCAACAAGAACAACATAAAGATACATTATCACATCACATCGGATGTCATCCAAAGGGGGAGACATTACATAACTCGGTTTCATGGTAATACATAGGATAAAATTAGAGTCCTGTTCCATTATTTTTCAGGTTACAAAGGCATGGATTGCCGCTCTACTCTACTCTACTCTACTCTATTCAATGTCCTCAATCCAATCACCATATATTCTACTGATTTTATCAGGACCTTTCCACTTCTGGTGCGCTCTCTGTCCTGGCCTCTGAAGCACAATCGCAGGCCTTTGGGAAGGAACTCCCATATGATACACCGAATCCGAATGAGCAACCGGGGTGACTGATGCAACCACATTATCAGCAGGAGATTTTGAAGGTACGCCTCCCTGCTTTGCGTCCGGAGCAGCAGCAGAAGAAGGGTCTCTGCTTTCTCCCTCCACAAGCCCACCTCCATACCGATGCAATTCTGCGGTCATAACACCAGAGTCAAACTTTTTTCCATGATGGTGGCTTGCTAGATACAATTTCCACAGAACCAGTGTTAGAGAGTAATTAAGTTGTTATGTGCCAGCATCAGAGAAAATGTTCTTAAATGTAATATATTCAAGGACAAGTACTGCTTATCACACACTGAAATTGGGAAATTTCATTGCAATCATTAATAATACAGAGGAGCATTTAAATGCAACAAAAAAAATACTGCAAGCATTGGTTCAATTGTGCATAGAAGACAATAAATAGCATATTCATGAACCCAGGCCTCAACATAACTATACTAACCTTATGGATAAGCTCAAGACTCATCCTACCCTCAAGTTAATCGCAAAGAATTTCATTCTCTAACCACACAAAGGCAATAACAGAACTTACAGGGACACAGACTCAGGGAAAGCCCTCATATGATAGAATATATATTGAAGGAAGCAAAAACTAGGCAAATTAACCGCATTTTCCATCAGTTATTCACACACATTTGCATTTTTTCCTGAAACTTGCCTGCCTTTGGCGCAATGTTGGATTTTGATTCAGAGTGCTGATTTTCACTCTCTTAATTACTTACTTATTTATTGCTAATTTAAAAATGAGAAACCAGCAAAGTTGCAAACATTTTATGCCGTCTAATTATTAATAATTGAGATACTTCGTGAAATTAACCCATTTCCCAGTATCATGAAAAATATCCCTTATGTAAGAAAGGTAGAAAATAGGTTTCTTGAAATAGTTGATTAACTTCATTTCCTGTTTCTTGGTGTTATTTTTGCACTCTCTAAGCATAATATGCAACTTGAAAGAGGCTAGTGCTATGGTTGAAAAGAGTCTAGTGCCTGGGTTCTAAACCGAATCAGCTTCTTCTTGTATAGGTTCAACTTCACTTGTGAATAGTTGAAAGGAACAGACTATAAAGTTTGGACGAATAATGTTTTTATAAAGTTTTGATCAATTTCCACTACTGAACATCTATCTAAGAGCTATAAGGATGTCAGCTACTACCCTGTTTTCGTTTGGAGGCTAGGATATTGAAGCACTCAAGGCAGAGAAGTAGTAAACTAAAATAGAAGAAACCAATCATTGAGGAAAACATCAAATAAGAACTTCCCCCTGTGCAGACACAAGCTTTATTCTCTGATAATAAGCAGAGTTTCACTGGAACTTTCTAACGAAACAATACAATGCCAAGGCGCAATTGAAAGAACAAGGGGGGTACTTGGGCAATATCAGCCAGAACAAAAAACACACACACACCCCAAGTGAGACAAGTGTCTTGATACAATAACACCTACTGGTATATGTGACCACCACATCACAAAGTATTTATGAGTTTCCAATTCTAGATATAGCAGAACCTTATCTAAGATACAGTAATCACCATCAAGAGGAAAAAGAGAAGAAAAATTAAATAAAACGATTACTCCAAGCCTCCACTACACTAAATATGAATTTTCAAGTCCAAGTTTGCAAATTTATATGCAGGGCTAAAGGAAAAGAAAGGAATTGAAAGCATACCTGCTGCACCATGAGCAAAATGGCACTTGTTTCCGAAGGGACAATACCCTGTCATCTCCCATTTGTTACAAATCCTCGTCTTCCAATTCGAAGGCTTCGAATTAGTCCCATTCCCATTTCCACCTCCACCACCACCACCACCACCAGCACCTGCACCACCGCCACTTCCAGCACCTCCACCTCCACCTCCACCTCCACCACCCCCTCCTCCTCCTCCACCGGCACCACCCCCTCCACCACCATAGCCACCAGGGCCCAAGCTTATAGCCACACTCTCTCTATATTTGGATTGCTCATCATGAAGAAAGGTGCAACTATCCCCATAGGGACACCCTTCTTCTGTATAGAACTTCTTGCAATGCCTTCCCTTGTAAGAGCGCTGCGACTCGCCGGAGTAATTCGAAGAGCCCAGAATTGGAATCTGGAACTCCTCCCTGGGCGGAACAACAGTGTCGGAGCCAGCGTTGGCCCTCTCCTCCTCGTGAGCGGCAACGATCTCCTGCCAGTTGGGCGGAGGGCGACGGAGCTCTTCGACGGAGTGAGCGAAGTTGCAGTTGGTGACGTAAGGGCAGGTTCCGGCACGGAACTTGCAGCATAGCTTGGTCTTGAAGAACATCTTGCCTATGGCCTTGGCTCTGTTGTTATTGTTGTTGCTGGAAGAGGTGGTTGCGTTGTTGTCCTGAGAGCTTCTTGGCTTCTTCCTCTGGTCGTAAGCGGTTCCTCCTCCGCCGGAATTGGAAGGTGTGGTGTCAGCGTCGTTGTTCCAGAATTTGTAGTCCTCTTCAGTAGCCCAGACGGAAGGGTCGTTAGCGGCGCCGGCGATAATTTGGACGACGTCGCCGTCTCGGGTGTAATCCATAGATCGGAAAACCCTAATCGAAGGGAAAAGGAGGAGAATCTGAGAGAAGTGGTAGTCGGAAAGAGATAGAATTGAAGAGGTTGAATTGGATTGGATTAGATCTAGTGAGAGAAGCAGGATGGTAGTTCCCAAATCCCAAAATGTAAATGTTATAAAAGAAGGATTTTGATTTTGGAAGGCATGTGTTAGTAAGATTTGCGGAAATAATGGCGATGTCTTGTAAGTTGTAATGAGCACAACACGTACATACAAGAAACAAGATATTATTACACAACTGCTACTTAGTACTTAGATTCTCATTTTCATTTTTCAGATACAAATCAAACTACATCATTAAACTCTTCTAATATTTTTTGTCTATCCATCTTTAACACCGCACACAAACTTCTTATTTTATTTTAGTGCCATAAATTTTCACTTTTTTTTTCTTCTTTTTCTGGATAGCAGGTGCCAATTATATTATAGTGTGTTAGGATTTAGGAGTACATTTTGCTCCCTCTCTCATCAACAATTTCCTAATTATTTTCGTTTTTTCTTTTTTTTCTTTTTTATTCCCATGATATTCCAAGCCAGATGTCTGAAGACTAATCACTATGATTTTAAATTTGCATATCCGAACCCATTTTAGGATTATCGTGGCCAGTACATTACTACCAGTGTATAACCCGTGCTATTGTGTTATTAAAAAAATATTTAAAAATAATGCAATATAACTCATTCCTCTATTTCACCCCACCCCACCCCACTCTCTCTATATATCCTCTTGCATCATCATCTGCCAGTCCACGTGCTTTCACCGCCGGCCGTTGCGTTGCGTCGCACGGTAGGCGTCCATTCCACAGTGTCGTTAACCCCGTCAAAGCCGCATCGGATTCGTCCCCTGACTCCCTACTTCGCGTCAGTCCAGTCATCAGTTTGTCATCCCTTCTCATAGACGGTTATCCCCTCGCCTCTTCACTCTTCGTCGGATAGCCTCACATCGGCACAACCCATTCACTCTCTTCGATCCACGCAGCAACAGTAGCATGTAGCCCTCCTATCCTCTCTTTTCCCTCCTTCTCAGTCATTGGTGTCATATTCAAGTTCGCAGTTGCTGTTATCGTCTTTGAATTCTCATATATGAGCATCTTCTACGCCATTCTTAAACATGTTCTTAGCACAATGTTCTTTAAATTTATTTCAAAAACACAATATCTATTTATTTTATATCTTCAAAATTTGACAACAATACATAAAATTTGCTCCCTCTTACCAAATGACATCAAAATACAAATTGCATACACACTAGTTGATAATAAGAAGACACATGCTCAATTCTCCAAAATTAATAAAAAATTTAAACAAAGAACACCAGTTAGTGATAGCTCATGTTTGATGGAAGAGTCCATGGTTAGCAATACATAATAGTAATAGATATATATAAGAAAATATTCCAACCTCCTACGTTTACTATTATTTTTGTTTTTTAACATACACAAATACATAACACATTACATTCTCGCATACATTAGAAACTTTTTTTTTTCACAAAAGAGAATGGAAATTGTGTGGCACACTTTAAGATAAACATGTTTACCATTAGGACCAAGTCTTAATTATATCTTCCACATTTGTTTAAGCTAACCACTAAATCAGTTTAATTTTTTTTGGGGCGAGCAACTTAATTTTTTTTTTTAAAAAAAAAAGAGATTTTATCATGGATAGTAAAGTCTGGAACAAATGGTTCTTTTGGGCTGTTAACAAATGGGTTAAGTCCATCTTAGAGATGGGTTAAAGCTTTTAGCCCATTTGACTTTTAAATTATTTAACGACCCATGGCTCTTCTAGTTGGCTACAGGTAAGACACAGCAAAAACAAAAAACGATGTCTAGATTACCAAAAATGAATTTTTGTCTAAAATCCAAGATATTGAGCCATTCTTTAGACTGACAAAAACAAAACATTTTTATCATCTTAAAAAAAAAACAATCACATCTCTAGCATAAGTGATAAGTAGCTTAGGTTCCTTAAATATTTAATTTTAAATTCGAACCTTGGAAGCGATATGTATGTAGAAGGGGATGTGATCACGACAAACTCCTGAAAGAATATTCGATAAAGATTAAGAACTTAGTATGGATCTGCTAAGTCTAGAATATCCTTCATAAAATATGATGTTAAGTTATGTATAAAATTTTGAGACGTAATTTATATAGAAACTTTTTTAGTTTTTCGTTTTTCTATTATATTTTTCTCTTGTTTCACTTAAAATAAATAAAACTTTTTTTTCCTTCATGTTTACGTGGAGTGAGATTTTAGAGGTGATTAGTAGTAGTGGTGATGAAGGCGTGGAAGAGAGAGAGAATGTAATATTTAAGAAAATGGTCCTGGGAAAAAGGAAATGATTATTTTGTAGAGAATTAGCTGAACAGCGTTGTTGATATGTTTAGGGGGGAAGAACCAGAATAAATTGGTTCACATGATTAAATACATCTTCCTCAAGAAAAATGGTTAGACAATACCTCTCAGTCTCAAACCGTACGTGGCCTTTCTTTAAAGACATTACGTCTTATTTTCAAAACATGATTCAGGAAAAAAGAAAAAAAAAAAAGAAATAAAGGGGAGCACAATCTTACCTTATAAATTATAATTTCTCAGTTATCAACTACAAATTAAAGAGTAATAAATCAAATCAATATAGTATTATTATTAGGGAATATTATTCCGATTCAAATTACTCTCATCAAATTAAAGATGCGTGATAATTAAAATAACTAATTAAGTAATTAAATGAAACATCAACATAAGATCTGCATCTTTTCAATTCAGTTCAATCCATCTCTCTGCTTCTAGAAACAATCATGAAGAACTAGCTAGTAGTGCCATGCTGCAGTTTCATTAGTTGACCTTTTTCAATAAATACAACATTCAATTTTAGGAAGATGAGAAAAGGCTATCATCCAACGCGGAACAAATTTATTAGGTCACCGAAAAATAAACCCAACTACGTGTTGTTTTAATGAAAACATTTTTTTTTTAATTTATGTACGTTTTAAAGAAGACATTCGATAAACTACTTTTAGCTGAAGAAGTAGCTCGCATCATCAAATGCTGATTGAGGAAATGGTATGGTCAACCTACCAACATTCATCATCGCTGCTGTTCAAGTTGACCAAAATTTCAATGAGTTGACAGTATATATATATACAGACAAAGCAATTTGTACAACTGAATTTGAACACTTTTTTTAATAAATAAAAAAATAAATATTATATTTAAAAATTTCATGTTTACACATTTATGTTGTTGGCCTTAATTAGAAATCCTCTTATTGAAATCAGGGACAATGGCCTCCCCAACTTCAACATTTCTTTACAAATTGTATTTAAATTTTGATCTCTTTGTATTGTGAGATAAATTTTTAACTCCTTTCTAAATTTTAATTTAGGTCCATATTCCCTGCTGATTGTAATATATCATTTAAGGGCAATTGGCACTTTGTTAGCAAAATGTTAAAAATAACTTGATAAATAAATAATTATAGTCCATAATTTTAGTTTGTGAAGTGTTGAGGCTAGTTACGTGTGTAATAAATAGGAAGGGGTTTTGTGGTTTAATTGCATATATGCATTTATTAATGCAATGATGATAATAATGGCAATGCCACCACAGGCTTAGCTTTCATTTTGCCAACTATATGAAATGCAATAACCGTAGGAACAAGTAAACCCTACTTATTATTAACGCTCCACAGACCACAGCCACTAGCAATTGTAGCAAGTACTACTACTACATACTCCCAAGTCCGAACCTTGTTCTTCCTCTTCTTCTAGTGCTTCTCCTTATGAATTTATTATAATCCAGCTAATAAGGTTGTTTGTGTTGGTCCACTCCAGAGTCTCCCTGATGGCTGGTGGTAGAAGTTGCTTTCTGCTCCACCATGCATTTTCTGTCATTTAATTTACTCATACTCAACCACATGTGCTTGCTCCTCCCCCAACACATTCTATTATATATGTCACACCTTCAACTTATTTTATTTTAGTAACACCGAAAAATATAAACACTAGCACAGAAAAATGTAAATTTATATGCTAATGTTCACAATTTTTACTAAATGGTATATACAGGTGTATACAATGATACACATAGATTTATTTTTTTATGTTATTCTACTTTAATGTTACCATACTGCATCAAAACTCAACTTGTCCCAGCAAAAAACCACTTCACACGCTATTTAAGTTCTACTATTTGTACATGAAAAAATACTCAACAATGTTAATATATATTGCGAAAATTTTTAATCATAGTCCATTATTTTTAACCCAGCCAACAGTCTATTAGCATGCTTTTAATGGCTAATTATTGGGAAAAAAAAATAAATTATACTAGTGCATATATATAGAGGGTTTATTCAGGGAAAAAAATGATCCTATTTTTATTAATAACCGACCAGTACTCTCTATTGTAAAAAACGACTAATATTTGTTTAAAGATAAAAATACAAAAATAAATTCAATGAATAAATTTTTTCATAAAGATTACCATCTTGATGCTTTGATAATATAGTTTCCTTTAATGCATTAGTTTGTGACGTAATTAAATATTTTTATACTATATATACACGAATTAACTTCATAATTTGATTAATTATAAATAATTTAATTTAATTTAATTATTTTTATTAAATTAATTTCCAATTAGAGTTATCGGATAAATAATTGCATAAATAAAAGAATTGAAAAGTGCAGAGAATTATGTGGGATAAATAAATAAATAAATATAAATAATAAAGAAACAATGATAATTATTTAGTTTAAAAATGAGATTAATAATTATGTGGGGGGCATACATACATACAAAGAAATAATTCTACTAAGATTTGACATTGCATTGTACACACAACATATTTTCTCTCTTTTGAGGAAAGGGTGATTGCTTCCCAATCCAAACAAAAAGGTGCTTCCCTATTCAACTCAACCTTCAAAGTCTACCATCAACTTGTTCAGCTTCTTGTTGCTGATTCTCTGCTCTATGAAACTCTTCCCATGCTCCTCTCTGCACAAATTCAAATCAACTATTACTATATTGCTAGTCAAATATGTCACCTGAGACTCAGAGAATTGAATGAGAGATGCTACATACACTAAAATACAAATTTAAACAATAGTCAAATTAACCAAAACCATACAAAGTAAATAAAATAACATGTAACATTTTTCATAAAATATTCCTTTGTTTTATTTTTTGTATTTAAAGTGAATGTGGGGCCCACTTCTATTGGGATCTATGCGCCAAATTTGAACAAACAATAATTTTATTTTCAAATCAAAATTAACACTAAAATTAATTATCATATATTTATATATTAATAATTAATTTTAATAACTAATTTTAATCCATAAATAAGGCAAAAATGAATAAAAAGAAAAGAAAAAGTAAGTAACCTTTGAGGCATGGAAGAAGCAGCATCGGGGGTCAACTTGCGGGCGAGGGTCAGGGCATCGTCTTGGGTGTTAATGATATGATTGAAGCACAAATAACGACCGTAGGATGAGACATCCTCGTAGACACAGATGTGTGCATCGACGAGAAAAGGAAGATCAACGGTTACGAAGACGCCATCTTCGTACATCTCAGCGGCTCCTCTGAGGTAAGGGTTGTTGATGGACAGATCTGGGGACATCAAAAGACCTGCGTTTATTGACACCATATTCATCCCTCTGTCCATTGCTAGGGCCCACGCTGTCTTCTCTGCCATCGTCTTTGACATCGCATGCCACAACTGTTTAAACGCCATTATCAACCATTAATTATCCCTTATCTTTTCCCACCTTTTCCAATTCCACATTAATCACTTCTCTACTTTTCAAAACTACATATTAGAGCGTCATATTCGAATGCAACTGAATTTATATAAAGTTGTTTATTAATCACTCTTAAATCAATGTATATATTTAATTAAAATATATTTAATTTTAAAATAATAATTTCACATAAATTCAACTGTATTTAATTTATTATTTTACTAAAAATTGATCAAAAATACCTCTTTTAAAAAAATTCATCCATATATTTTTTTTAAAAATTAATTATAAATATTAAGTTAATTACGTGTGAAGTTATTTATTAAAAAATATTAAATAATTTAAAATTGATTAAATTTATAAACTTTTAAAGAATTAAAGACTCAAAAGGTAAAAGTAAAAATTTATTGTGAATACTAAGATATACTTAATTTGATGTGAAGTTATTTATTAAGCATGGTTACCTAATTTAAAATTGACTAAATTTATAAATTTTAAAGAATTAGAAACTCAAAAAGTTTTAAACTTGAAAAGTTTAGAGATGTATTGGCGTAGAGACTAGAGAGTATACCTTGAATTTACGACAGAAATTGACATCGCTCCAATGCCTCTCGTCCAAGTCAAGTTCCATGGATTTACGATCCTCTCTCCAAACAACAGCGGTGGCTGAGGATGTAAAAACAACTTTGTCAATGGTTTCTGTTTGTGCACAAGCTTCAAGCACGTTGTGTGCGGCCCTCACTTCCACGTCAGCCATGTATTCCTGCTTACATGTTTCAAATACACACACAACTCAATTCAATTCTAATTCAACTCGATTATTACGCTTCTTTCACAATTTTTGACAACTTCCTTCCTTTCGTCAAATTACCCTTATTACTAATATATTTAATGCGTTACATTATATACTTATGCTTTTCTTTCTGGTTTCTACTTCTTACATTACTGCCATAATTTAATCTTACACGACAAACAAATTTCACTCCAACATTTCTGGCGTGATTTCTTGGAAGTTGGAAACTTGGAAAGAAGTAGAAATATTCCAAAGAATATCTATATGATTTGATTTTCTCTTAATCCACTAGCTACTTAATAAATAAAATTTATTAAAAAATATAGTTAACTCAAATGTGAGACAACTGTAACAAATCAGACAGACAGATAATAGTAAGAGACAATCTCTGGTGGTAATTAATTAAACCCATACAAGTTACATAGGAATTATCAAGTAATTATATTTTAATGATATTAGAACTACCATTGCATGTGTTCCACATCAAGTGGGAACCTACCCGTATTTTCCATCATGATTGCTAATATTTTAGCATACGAAGCAACGATATGATTGGATAGTCATTGGAGTAAGGATATTACTCCTATATCCTTACCCAAAGAATTTAAAAAAAAAATGGATTAACCAGCTCAACGGATGACAATGACATACTATACATATGGGTTATCTACATTATTATGATTAACTAGCTCCGAAATTAACTAAAAATGTGAAGCAGGTATGAAGTGCCTAATTAGTTGTCATAATATTTTTTCGGATCAGTAGGTGTCGTAATCTTATTAAGAGTTTCTGAAATTAGAGTTGCCATAGAATGGAAGAAGAAGTAAGTTGAGAAAACTCAGGCAAATTATGCCTACCACATACAATAAATGGGAGTTACATATATATTAGTATAAACCAAAGTTAAAAAAGTAACGCAAACAAACATTGGTGGTATTTCCACCTAAGCACCACCTCCCCAACAGAAACTGCATGCATTAACTCTATATTTGAGATCCGGGGGGGCCGGGGGGAATAAAAATAAAATAATATTTGGGGCAGGAATATAATATAATATAATGAAATAATGAATTGAAGTGTTAAATTGGAAGTTAATTAAATAATTAAAAAGGAGGTTACTTACATCATAATCAGGTTGATCAAAAGGAGGTTGAAAAGAGTAGAACAAAGCAGAGCAGCCTTTAAGGGCGTGGATGATGGATTGGTAATCAAAAGGGTCAGAGCGGAATATCTTGAGCTTGTTAGAGTCATTAGAAATCCCGTTGAAGATGTCGTCCCCATTAGGATGTGGTTGATGGGAGGCATGAACGGTGTAACCCCTATGAAGGAGTGACTCGACAAGGGCGAACCCCAAATGGGCGGAAGCGTCCATTACACATACGGTTTGTGCTGTTTGGTCGAATGAGGGTGCCATTGTGAGAGACAGAGAGAAAGAGAGTTGGAAAGGGGATTATGTGAAGTTGAAGATTTATAGAGAGAGAGAGAGAGAGAGAGAGAGAGAGAGAGAGAGAATGAGAGAAAAGAGAGGAAGTGAATAATGGGGCGGCTAGAGGCAAATGGGTGAAGCATTCAAAGAGTGTGGAGGGTAGATAGGTAGGAAGGAGGTAGTTGTCGTTTAGGAGATTGACACGCGCACGCACCCTTCCCTCTCTCTTTTTCTCTCTATCATTTTTTTTATTATTATTAATTTACACACACTATCTTTAATTTTATATTTTTATGTCATATCAAATATATAAAAAATGTGACTTAACGCATCCAGTGTGCTTCCTAACATGTTAGTAAGAAAAGAAAATAGTTTTATCATTCTCAAAATTAATAATATTACTAATTTTTTTAAATTAGTTAATTATTCTTATATACACGGTGAAAACTTACATGTAGTTAACATTACGTAAATTTCACATTTTAAGTCGTTATATTATAATTCAGTCTAATGTATCAAATTATCTAATATTTTTTATTAACAATTCACATAAAATTGACTGTATTCAAATTTTCTCTTTCATTTTTTAACTCATTAATAAGAATATAAAAAACTACTGGGAACCCTTGTTACCTAACCAATTAAGGAGTCAATGTGAAAAAATAGTGGGTTGATTTTAATTTTGGGTAAGTTTTGACTATTATGGGTTTGTTGGTGAAGGTATCAAATCTTGTGTGGAGAAAAATCAAAAATGAACTAAGAAGAGGAAGAAGATTAAAGAGCAAAGAAGAGAGAATGAGAGAGAGATTTCATTAGAGTGTGAAAAGAGGAATCAAGTCACAAATCAGAGAAGAACCTAGCTTATATAGTTACAACAATGAAAAATTACTAGAAGCTAATGTGATAACAAAATGCTAATAACAACTCTAACTAACTTGTTACAAGAGTACTAATCAGTAAATGAACCAGCTAATTTGACACTTGGGCTCTCATAACTCCTATCATCATCTCTAGTTTCTTCTTTTTTCTGAGGCAGCTTGAACACTTCCATCATTATCATCTCTAGCTCTTGTAATTTTCTGAACTTCTGGTAACTGATGACAAAACATATTCGAATTTCCAACATTAAGCTTTGACCTGAAATGCAAGAAACTATCTAAAGGTATAGCTTTTGTAAGGATATCTACAACCTGCACAGCTCTATGTATATGACTAACTTTGATCACTTTTTCATTCATATAGTCTCTTACAAAGTGTAAATCTATCTCAAAGTGCTTAGACTTTGAGTGCAAAATTGGGTTAGCAACTAACAATACAGCACTCAAGTTATCACAGTACGAAATTGGTGCCTCTTTTAAAAGAAACAGCAATTCGCTCATCATGTTTTTTACCCAAATTAGCTCTGCAACATTATCAGCCATGCTTCTGTATTTTGCTTTTCTGCTTGACCTTGCAACAGCAGTTTGTTTTCTTGAAGCCCAAGAGACCATATTTGAGCCAAGAAAAACACAATATCCACTTGTAGACTTTCTATCATCAGGATCGCCAGCCCAATCAGAGTCACAATAAGCCGTAATCACCATAGAATTCTCTTTCTGCAGATGCAAGCCATAACTCATGGTACCACTCAAGTATCTTAAAACTTTCTTCACCATTTTCCAGTGAACATCCAATGGTGCTTGCACAAATTGAGACAATTTGTGAACACAATAGGAGATTTCAGGTCGAGTAATTGTCATGTACTGTAAATTACCAATTAATGACCTGTACAACTTAGGATTTTCAAAACTAGAGCCTCCAAAAGCTGTAAGTTTGACAGTAGATGGTAAAGGAGTATTGCATGGTGCACAACCTTGCATATTTGCTTTCTTAAGCAGCTCACGAATGTACTTCTATTGTGTAAGAATGAGACCTCCATGCTTAGTTTTAGTCACCTGAATGCCTAAAAAATAATGAAGATCACCCATGTCCTTTAGAGAAAACTTCTCCTTCAGCCTTTTTATCACCTCTTGCACATGTTCAGTAGATTCATCAGTCACTATGATGTCATCAACATAGACAAGCACATAAGTTTTCACTCCACTTCTACACCTTATAAAAACGGAGACATCATATTTGGTAGCTTTGAAACCAATATCCATCAGTCCAGTAGCCAATTTATGATACCATTCTCTTAGGGCCTGTTTCAACCCATATACAGCTTTAGTGAGTTTACAAACAAGAGAGGAATCTCCTATATCATATCCTTGAGGCTGTCTCATATACACTTCCTCTGTCAAGTCTCCATGCAAAAAAGCATTGTTCACATCCAATTGTCTAATGGTCCAAGAATTTGTCAAAGCAATAGAGAGAAGTAATCTAATAGAGGTAGGTTTTACCACTGGACTATACATTTCTGTAAAATCATAGTCTGGTCGTTGTGCATATCCATGTGCTACTAGCCTTGCCTTATACTTCTGAAGAGAGCCATCTGAGTTATACTTAATTCGAAAAACCTATTTACTTCCTATTGCTTCTCTGTTTGGTGGGAAAGGAATAAGTTTTCATGTATTATTTTTCATCAAAGCATCATATTCAAGATCCATTGATGCCTTCCAATCAGAGGACTTGAGTGCTTGCTGAACATTTCTAGGCTCCACACTTGCCTGAAAGACTCTGGGTTTAAATATCCCCGCCTTGCTGCGAGTAACCATAGGATGAGAGTTAGTTGCTTGAGTCTCAATTTCAGAAATTGGCAACATAATTTCCATGTCATTAATAGGAACATGAATTTAAATATTTGAAACTACAACAGGCCTATGTTGTGTTGCATCAGAACTGAAAACTTCTTCAATTCTAATTATTCTAAGAGACTGATTCTCTACTTGCTGCAATTATTGTCTAGGAGGAGGAGGGATTGCTCTTGGTATCACAGGAACTACATGAACTGAAGCCTCTGAACTGCCTTTGGAAGCAACAACAGCATCTTTGAAGAGAAACTGATCTTCAAAGAATACAACATTAGGAGTGATAATTACTCTTCCATCCTGTGTAAGGCACTTGTAACCTTTACGAACTATCCCATAGCCAATGAAAGTGCATGGAAATGATCTGAAATCCAACTTGTGTTTGTTGTAAGGTCTTTGATGAGGGAAACATAGGCAACCAAATACACGAAGATGCTCATAAGAAGGCTTCTTTCCAAACAGTTTCTCATGAGGGGACAACCCTTCAAGAACTGGGGTGGGAAGTATATTGATTAACTTGATAGCAGTAGTGAAAGCTTCTCCCCAAAACCTTGTAGGCATGGATGCTGCAGCCAACAATGTAAGGCCCATCTCAACCACATGTTGGTGCTTTCTTTCTGCTGTGCCATTCTGTTGATGAACATGGAGACAAAAGAATCTATGGATCACACCCTTTTTCTGCAAAGTCTTTGACAAGGTAACATACTCAGCAGCATTATCACTTTTTAACACTTTTAATTTACATTTTAATTGCAACTCAACCATTTGTTGGAAGTGATTAAAAACTGATTTTAATTGAGCTCTAGATTTAATTAGATATAACCATGTAAACTTTGATAATGCATCAATAAAATTCACAAAGTACCAATTTCCATTACTGTCAGATATAGGTGTTGGTCGCAAATATCAGAATGTACAAGCTCTAGAGGATGTGAATACACAGTTTGTGAAGTACGTAAAGGTAATTGATGAGATTTGCCAATACAACAGGCAGAACAATCTATCTTATTTGCAGAAAAAGAAAGATTACAAGTCCTTAAGACCTTTGACACAACATTCTGATTTGGATGCCCTAGTCTAGCATGCCAAACCAAGAAATTGTCCTTATTTCCTATATGAGTAAAGTAAGCTGCTGGTGAATGTGTTTTCATGAGATTTGCAAACTTATAGAGACCTTTATTTACACTTCCTTGTAGTATAACTTCCCTTATTTCTTTAGATCTTATGCAGCACCTATCATCATGAAATTCAAAGAAAATTGCATTGTCACAGCAGAACTGATACACACTCATTAGATTCTTTGTAATCTCAAGCACATGCAACAAATTTCTTAAAACTATTAACCTAGAGCTAAAACCAGTTTTAAAACACGAATTACCAACAAAGTTGATATGCAAACATGTACTATTGCCGATCACAACTTGTTCATCACCACAATAGTTTGCTTTCTTAGTAAGATTCTGCTCATCATGTGTCATATGATGTGTTGCACCAGAGTCAGGATACCAATTCGGATCTTGAACTGTTGCTGGAGTGGCCAAGACATTGTTGAAATTAGCCGCAGGTTGAGAAATTTGAGACTGAGAATTCTGATTATTGTAGTTGTTGTTTGTATAGCTCCCACCATCATAGCCATCACCATAATGATCTTCACTATATCGGTACCAACACACTCTTGCTGTGTGACTAAATTTGTTACAGACTTGACATTGAGGTCTCTCACCATTGGAATTTATGAAATTATTTCCCCTATCATTGCGACTATTATAATGTCCTCTATCTGAATCTTGCACGGATCTATCATCATTAAATGAACCTCTCCCACCTCGAGGTGGTCTACCACTTCCTCTAAAGTTTCCTCTAAAGCCTCCTCTAGCTTGTTGACTCTAATTGAATTGAACTGATTCTGGCCTTGAGAATACTGATTGTATTGAGCAACATTAGCCGGAATGAGCGATTCAAGTTTTCTAAACCTTGCTAGCATGCTCTCATGAGCTAACAGCAGTGCTTCCAATTCGCCTACTGTGATGCTTTGAGATCTCACCAACATTGAGGTAATCAACAGAGCATACTCGTCAGTCAGGTAGTGTAGCATAACATTCACACGATCGCTTTCTTTCATGGACTCTCCTACAGAAGCAAGAGCATCAATCGTGCTTTTGATTGAAAGAACGTACTCAGTTACAGAGGAACCTATCCTGATAGTACTCAATTTGTTCTTCAGCTGCATTACTTTTGCTCGGATCTGTGATGAAAAATGATTGTCAAGTCTTTTCCAGACTTGATGTGTAAGGGTACAACCAACCATTCGCGTAGTAAACGGCTTGCTCATTGACGCCAGTAACCATGACTTCAGGAGCGCATCTTGCTTCTTCCATTGCTGATACTCTGGATTTGCTGCAACCGTTGCTCCATCCACAGATACCGAGAACTGCTAAGGGATTCCTTCTCCGATAACATGATTCAGCATATCGTTGCCTTCTATTGTTGATAGTGCTTGATTTTTCCACTGTAGATAGTTATCCTCATCTGGTTTCATCGAAATCGATGTAGCTACAAAGTTCTCTGTCGCCATAGTTCTTTTTGATCTAGTTTGAAACTTCTCACACTTGCAGATTTACGGAAGCAGTGGCACCATAAGCTCTGATACCATGAAGGTATCAGATCTCAGGTGGAGAAAAATGAACTAAGAAGAAGAAGATTAAAGAGCAGAGAAGAGAGAATGAGAGAGAGATTTCATTAGAATGTGAAAAGAGGAGTCAAGTCACAAAACAAAGAAGAACCTAGCTTATATAGTTACAACAATGAAAAACCACTAGAGGCTAATGTGATAACAGAATGCTAATAACAATTATAACTAACTTGTTACAAGAGTAACTAATCAGTAACTAAACCAGCTAACTTGGCACTTGGGCTATTATAACTCTTATCATCAGTTGGCTACTTATGAACTACATAGTATGGAGTTCATAGCTTAATTATAATAATATAGTATTAAAAAAACGGAGACACCAAAAACAATCAATATCCAAAAAATAAATTTAATACCTTTGTATCAGTAAATCAAAAAAATTAATTAATTTTATTGATAAAATTGTCTACTTAAACCTCTTCAGAAAAATTTAATTAAAAAAATAAACAAAAGGCCAGACGGTCTTCGGGTCAAGGGGTCAAAATAAAGGGGAGAAGAAACGGATTATAAAATGGAGTTTCTTCAACCTTCAAGTTTCAACCCATTATAAATGTAGTTTGGTGGGAATGTGCGTGGCTAGTATAGTTATGTGCACCTAACTCACCATCTCTTTTTCTCTTCCAATTTTATAAAGGATTTAGCCATGCTGCCGGACATACAAAAAAATATTTATAATTTAAAATTATAAATATTATTGAATTTAAAAAATAAAAATTTTCAATATATATATATATATATATATATATATATATATATGAGTATCTAATGAGAAATTGTCTTTATTTAATGAACGAGAAGATATAAATTCAACCATTTGATCTAAATATAAAACACAAAAATATTTTAACTACCTACAAAAAACAAAATTTTCTACACAAACATAGAAATTTCATACGAAATTAACTCAATCTTATATATTCCATACCGAAACTAAACACAAAACTGTGAATGAACAAAGAAATTAAATTTTATGTGCTTTTTTTTCTTTCTATAGTTCTCTTCTAAAATTTGTGTGTTTATTGTTAAATGGGAGAAACAAAACAATTGAAATGTACGGAAGAAAAACAATTGAAACATAAAAAATAATGCATAATATATATAGAATAATTCTATTTGCACATCATAATCAGCCATTAAAATTTGCTACCGTATTTATATACACTTATACAGTATATATACACAATTTCTATTAAAATCTAGCAGACCCCTCTTACGTGCCTAATTGCTCACCTTTTATTGAGCCAAACACATCACTCTTTTACTGCCAAACTCATATATTTCTTTAAATTTTAATAGTGGACCTCTTTGCTTCATATATTCAACAATAACTCATAAAACCATCAACCTAATATTCCATATTTCTTTTTTCATTATTAAAGTAGTTAAACTAGTGTTGCATGCATTTTTCTTTTATTTTTTCTTTTTCTATGCGTGTTGTTTCTTTGAGATCCATATATATTCACATTATGCACTCTAATTTTTAATATCGCATTAATATTATATGATTATTATTGCTGAGCCTCTAAACCTTACAAATTGTAGTGTTATTTTTATTATTCGATTGAATTATTAAAATCTTAAAAAAAAGAAATATTAAAAAAAATATTATTATAATCAAACATGCTTCAAATTTTAGTACAGCACTTACTTATAATCAAACATATTCAACGCAATAATCAAACTTAACAATTCAAATCAAAATTAAAACTTACGTATTAATTAGATTATAATCAAACATGCTCTAAATTATAATACAAAATCTAATTATATTCAAACGCAATTAAAATTAAAATTTAGTGCTATAATCAGATTAATAATCAAACACGCTATAAATTATATTACAAAATTTTATTATAATCAAACTCTCGTTCATAATAATAATAAAATTCAATAATTCAAATGATAATTGATTTTTTCCTCGAAAACACATAAGCTTACAAAATTAAGAAGCTAAACTATCAAGAAAAAATTTTACTACCTGGACAAATATAATCTTATAAACAAAGTATGACACCTTCTAGAAAGTAGGAACCTTAAAAAAATAACTTGAGAAATAGCCTGATCTTAATATAAATGACTTTGTCCACATGAACAAAGCTTCAAGAACCATGCTTTGAATTTGTAACAAAAATGTATCTTCAGATTCTTAAAATTATAGTATTTAATTGTTATTGATTTTATATAAAAAGGTAAGAACAATGAAGAAGAAGGTGAACTGACGTAGAGAGAAGGAAGGGAGAACAGTAAAGAAGCAGATGAGTGAGCACTATTACGCTTGTGAGTTGTGAGTAGTGCGTATGTTTCTTTAGAGTAGATTTGATTTTTCAATATTTTTACTTTCGTATATTTATAATGTATAAAATACAGTGATTAAAAATAGTGGCTGAAAATAGTATACACTTAACATAACTCATGTATATATGTTTATTTTGGAGTCTGCAAAATGTATATATGGATTTTTTTATAAATAAATTAAATAAATATTAAATTTGCTGATATAGGCACGAGTTTAAAAATTTAAATTTTTAGGTGCATATTATTTAACACGGGATTGGAACAATTGTGTTTAAAAAAATCCATATATATATGTGTTTTCATCTGGAAGTTTTCTTCTTCAAAGTTTATGTTTTTTTTTCTCTCTAAATCTTTGTTCTAAGAAATTTTATCTATAAAATAATTAAAAAGAAAAAATGAAAAACACAAATTCCAATAATAAAATATAGAAAAATTCATTACTGCAAACACATGATTCTTTGTCATTCAATCACAAAACTTTCTTTGACAAAAAGAAATTAAAAAAAACACAAAACTTTCGTAGTAAAAAAGCTCAATCTGATATATATTCTATCAAAATTAATTTAAAAAAATTATATTTTAAAAAAAATCAGGACCGGGTAGGCCAGAGGTTAACACCACAAAACACAGCCTTGTGTGCATCACTGTCACTGTTATTTTTTTCTTGAAAAATGTTTGGGGTGATAGTTTGGAAGCCGAGGCATTCATAATTTATTTACTAACTCAATCTATAAAATTAATTGATATGATGAGAAATATTTTATATTTATAAAATTTCTAAAAAACTTTATTCTCAAAAATATGAGACTTATAATATATTTTTTCTAAAAAAAAAAATTTGAAATGATCATATGAAGTGTAAACAATTACAAATAAATAATACAAATATACAGTAATATTAAATTTGATATGCTTCAATACCGTATTAAAATTAAGATGATATGTTCAGATAATTTTTGAATTTCCTCCCAGTAGAAATTTTTTTCCCTCGGAATTTTATTTTAAACATATATATAGTCCTCAACGTAGATACACATACATGATAAATCATAAATGTGCTGTTTTCCTTTCAAATGTTCATTGTATATTATTGTTCCCTTGGATACATGTTTACAAGCATATCCAAACAAACTATGAAGCCTTCCTTCAACATTTATCGTCATTCTTCTTTCCCTTTTTCACTTCAATTTCCTCTTTTGTTTTATCCCAAGTACGCCGAAAATCCCTTCAGTAATTTTTAATTTCTTGTTATAAGCACAAATTTATATGTGCTTCACACCGATTAGTTTATTAATTTTTAAATAATATATGTATGTATTCGAGTTTAATTAATGAATATTTATGAGGATATTTATCCATTTTTTACTGAAAATTTTCTTATGACAACAAAAAATAACTCAAGTCTACTAAGTCATTGTACATGACGTTTATTACTTTGTTTTGAAATAAATTTATTAAGTTGCATAGTCAAACATGGGGTTCCATTAGGCTGCATTTTTGTTGATATCCTAACAAAATAAGACATTGAGAACAAAACACAAAATATAAAAATACATGATTTTTTATTTCTGTGTTCTTTTTTTTTTTTTAAATTTTGGACTAAGTATTTCTGTGTTCTTATCTCATTGATTCCATGTGCTACATAGGTAAATAGGGATTAATATCCCTGAAAATATAATGCAAAATACATACATGAATCCAAGGCATCACCATGAATTCTTTTTTTTTTTTGGGCTTTACCATGAATTCCTTGAAATGCTGCCTTATTGAAGTTATTCGGCCCACATAATGCATAAGAGATGGACATTTTTCTTAGTGGAGATAGGAGGTGAGCCTAGGAAATTCGATCCTACAAAAGAAAAAAGAAGAAGAAGACCATGTACAAGATGGTTTCTTTCTCTGGACCAAAATTAATAGACTTTTGTTTTTGTACAGGAGAGGGCCTAAGGCCCATAAATAGACTATTTTAATTTTATTCTCCAATCAATAAAAAAGAGGTTTCATTTGGACCAAAAGAAAAACATACCCAAACAGAAATGAGCTAAGAAACCAACTTGAGTTGATCTATTGGTTAGCTCACTAGTTCGCTTAAGCAAGTGTCGGGAGTTCGAATCCCGCCTTGTGCATGCAGCAACCTGGTGGCCAGTGGTAAACTCTTAAATAGAGCTCAGATTCGCGAAAGATTAGTCTTCGACCTGTCGGGTTGGGGATACCTTGAAAAAAAAAAAAAAAAAGCTAAAGGACCAGGCCAGGAAAAAAAAAACTAAAGGAGAAAAGTGAAACCATACTCTTAATCTTTGAACACCTCTGCCCCCCCCACCCCCCGGGGGTTACTCCAATATTAATCCCTAATAATGATGTTTAAGGTTATTATTATGATTGTTGTAGACATTTTAAAATAGTAATAAGAAGAAAAAGATGCCTTATCTAAGGCAGTAAGGCCATATTGGGAGACTTGAAATGGTGAGTCAAGAAGTGCTACCATGTTATGTTATGTTTATGGTGGATGCAAAGTAGTTTTGAAGGAATGGGAGACATGGCAATGCAAAGAGAGACAAAGTGTGCATTCCTTTTCTTGTTTCTCATTCTCTTCTTCTATTACATATACAAGTTATTCAAATACAAATCTATGCTATTACTTAATTTTGTCCTCTATTTCATTATTATTACGAACCGATTCCTTTCACCCTTCACAAAACTCTCCAGAATAGCGTAATACTTCAATAGACGCATTTTAATTGAATACTTCGTACTTGTTTTATGTGATAGGTGTGTCATTTTATATCAATGATGATTTTTTTGTTTAACAAAATTTTTTAAAAAATAAGTAAGCGATGAATTGCAACACGTGAGATCACGTGGGCCAAAAGGTATACGTGTCACCCGAAAGGAGGTCGTCGCTGGGCTGGCTTCACTTTCCCAAGTAAAAATTCGTGGCCATCACTCATCAAATCAGTTCACTGCATTTGCCCACAAAGAACAAGAGACTCCCTATGTTTTATTTTGAAAAACATCTGTTTGTTTCTGTGGGTAAACTAATTAGTAGGGAAGTTCTCTTATAGCCAGCAAATTTAATTTATAGTAGTGAACAAATATAATTAATAAATTATGAATAAATTTAAATATAAGTCTATTTATATATCTATTCATGTGTTTTCATATCTAATAAGTTCATATATTAAGTAAAAAAATAATAAAATCTGGTATAAAAATTTTAAACATAAAAATTTTGAATATAGAAATAATAAAGTTTAATAAAAAAATTTAAGTCACAACAAAGAAAATAAAAGTTATTTTTATTGAGATGCATCCACATACATGTAGTGTGTACCGAAATATTTTTATTTATTAATATATGAATATAACATTTATAAATCCAATAATATTAGATAACCAATAAAAAAAATCAGTCAATATTAGCCAATAATTGAAATTGGATGCTCTATTTCTTTAGGTTTCGGATGTTTTGTTTCTATTGTTAGTTGCTTTAGGTTTCGGAGTTCTATTTTAAAAAAAGTTATGAATGTTCCATTAATTTTTATTGTGAATGTTCTATAAATAATAGTTACGAATGTTTTATTTTTTGTTGGTTAATTATTGGTTAAAAAATGTTACGGAACCAACGTTAAAAGATCAATAGAGAGCTAATGAGTATAATTAAAAAAATAGTGAGTAATAAAAAGAAAAAGAAAAAAAATATTATCTTTTTATTGTTTCCTAATATTAACTATCAATGCTTTTTCTCTTACTAAACACTGATTAATTAATAGAGTGGGGATAAAAGTTACGACGTATAACAAATTTTAAGATTATTTTTTCATTTTAACTTGAAAAAAAAAAAAAAATTGAAGCATAGTCTCACACTCTCATGTTAATAATTAGGCATCTTATTGTAGGCAATCGAAATGATGAAATGGCAGAGAGTGCCAAAATAGAAGAAAGGAGATGAATGAACCTTATCCTAGTGTTTTACTATCCGCTGTCCCCTCCTTTCTGAATTTAACATTCCTTTTCAACCCATTTTGTCTGTATTCCCATGCAATGCAAAACCATTTTCGCACGAAAGCCATAGTAAGCTCTCTTACCATACCATTAGCGCAATTCCATTGACCGGATTTATTTCTTGCTTTTGGCATGGCACACATATTACTACTACGTCATCACTCTTGGATTTTTCTTTCCTTCTTCTTCAAACCTAATTTTGTTGACTAACTCATTTTTATGCCCGTACAAATCATTTCCTTAGGAGGAGGACTTGGATCTCTTATATATGGCGACTCAATGATTGTAAGGATATAATAGCAAAACTCATTTCCTGTAAAATGACTTAAAAATTAATTATTTTTATTCATATTATTAGTACATATAAAATTCTCTTATATTCATCATAATGCATGGTAAAAAACGCCACAACAGGAACAATTAGCATACCCACTTTCACATTGGCCCCTTAGCTTGATCCCACCAGTTATGACTTATGATAACGATGATATATAATAATAAAGGAATAATAAATTAATAATAACAAGCAATTAAGGACAATACTACATTATGAAGAACTACATGAAAGTACTTGGCCACACCAGGTTCACTTCACTTTCACTCCTTCATGTGATCTTTTTCTACGTGGAGTGATATTTAGAGTTTGGACTCCATCATACCACATTTCACGTACCTCCCGTGAATCAATTTTCTTGCATTGCGCCTCCCTCCCTCACAAATGTCTCTGCTCCTTAGCTTCAGAACTTTCCATAACTTGTATTCAACTCTACAATAATTCTTTAAAAAAACTAGTCACTAAATCCCTATTTATGTAAAATAACACGCTAATATAATAATAATAATAACTAATTTAATATACTCATAGCACTTTTGCTATAACAATCAAACTATCAATTTAAATTTGATAAAACAAATAAAAAAAGAACTATATAATCTTAGATGATACATTTGATATTTTCTTTTATGTAAAATAACACTTAAATCTCAGAATAATTAGAAAACAAGAAATAAATTAGTTGAAAAAGCCTGTTAACTTGGGAGGTACACGTGTGAGCAGAAAACGTGTCATAATCTAGTAGAATGAGGGGTCAACCCTATTCAGCTGTGTTAATGGTCCAGATACAATCATAATCATAATACAACTAAAAGTTTAAATACCCTTTTGCCCCTCCGTTACCCCCTTAATAAAGGGGGTCCTTTGAACTCTTTTAGTAGGTGGGAGGTGATCGCTCTCTTATCTAATCTTTCACACAGCACAAAAAATCAAACACACTCGAAACTTCTCATAAGAGCTATGAGAGCTTCTCTCATAAGAACCGGGTCCGTACCGGTCCTCAATCCGGTTCAAACCAGTTCGCCTCGCTTATCTCTCCCGCGCCAAGCCTCCTTTTCCGGTGAAAACAGCCGCGTTCAGTCGCCGACCCTCTCCATGCATTTCGACTCCGACGCCCGTAGAGACCTTCCGCCCAACGGAATCCGCCGAGTGATGTCGGAATCATTGATTCGGTCCGCCAGCGAGGGATTCGGCGCTATTCGGGATCTGAACCGACGAGGAGCACGTCCTTTCCCGGCGATCGTGCGAGAGGAAGAAAATGAAGAATTCGGAGGTGGATCCGGCTACCGCGGCGGCGATAGAGGAATCGCGACGGTGACCGGAGGAAACGGCGGTGATAGGGTGAAGATCGGCGCGTACTACGAGAAAATGCTGAAGTCAAACCCTACGGACGCGCTTTTGCTTAGAAACTACGGGAAATTCCTGCACGAGGTGGTTGAAAACTCAATTTGTAATGAATCTTTTTCCGCTATAAAGGTGTAAGAGGGAAAATTGACGGATCTGATGATGGATGATGAAATTGCAGGTTGAGAAAGACACGGCGAGAGCAGAGGAATATTACGGAAGAGCGATCCTGGCTAATCCGGGCGACGGCGAGCTTCTTTCGCTGTACGGAACGCTGATCTGGGAGACGCAGAGAGATGAAGAGAGAGCCAAATCTTACTTTGACCAGGCCGTTTACGCTGCTCCTGATGATTGGTACTTCCTCCATCTTATCTTAATCTTAATTCTTAATAATAATCACATAAATAATAGTGAAGTAATTACGAATTTACAATAATAATTGATATTTTTGATGTGCAGCACGGTGCTGGGATCCTATGCGCACTTCATGTGGGAGGCAGAGGAAGAGGAGGAGGAGGAGGTGGAAGTTAATAGCTGTGTTTTAAAGTGATTTTTGGTATTAGCGTTTGTTGAGAGTGCTGTATTTTGTAACTGGCATTTGAATGTGAAAGTTACAGAATAAGGATCGTTGTTGTTTATTTGATGTGTCTAACCGTAACCGGAAATAACTCCAAGTTAAGAAGGGAGTCAAGGGACCCTTCCCCCTTGCCCTTTACCCTTACCCTTATCCACCCTGGAAGGAGAATATGAGAGACTGAAAAGTAAACGGGAAACGTTCTATGGTTGCCTGTGCGGCTGTGCCCCTTCATCCTGCTCCTCCGTTATCCTCCCTTCTGGAGACTGTAACATTCTAATGTAACTCTGTATATCAACTTTTATTTTTCAGTATCCCACTTCAAATTATGTATCAATATTATTCGTATACACTTGTAAAATTTTGTTAATGCAATTAATAATCCTACTAATAGGCTATTGTTTTATTAGGCATTAACTTTCAGTCTCTACATGATAATGAACAAGTCTCTTATTTGCTGTTGAGCTAATGTTTAGCTAAATCTTAGATTAATGGTGGATTCTAAATAATTTATATTTTATATACTCGTTTACTCTGTACCTTTTGATCTAAAAAATGGTATAAAATGTATACAAAATAAATTAGTTATAGACTTGTAGGATTATTATTACCCCCTTAAAATCATCTACTATTTAGGCTATTGCTCTTCAATCTTCATAGAGATACCTTGAATAACCTTTCTCAACCAAAATTGGCTTTGATTTTCTTAATCCATTGTTACTTTTCAAGTAAAGTTGCTTCACTTTACTCATTCTCATTCCTCCTTTCGATGCTGCCGATAGGTATGAACAAACATAACGTAAGTAAATTACAATCTTTAATTCTCACCAAAAAAAAATTACAATCTTTAATCTGCTTTCACACTAATGGTGGTATCACACTTCCGATCCTGTACCACCAATACAAATATGACACCTGGATAAATGAAATAAATAAATAAAGATAATTTGTCAATTCATGTTTATGTGGGATTATCATTTCCAGTATTAATCAATTCCCCAAGTAAACTACACTTTCAAAAGTAGATTTAGATTGGTGTTAATCTCACTGAGAGTGACAGCAACATGCCGGCTGATTAAAATTAGCACAATTTAGTCGGGGTTTATCTTCTTCCTTTTTAATTATTTACACAGTAAACAATCTAATCAGAACTAACTATAGATCATGATGCTCACTTTCACTGTTTCATTAGAAAAATATCTGGAGTTGGGTTTATGAATTGGATCAGCTCCCCAATCCTTTTTAGAGTGAACTCTTGCTCTTACAAATAAACAAAGTATTGTTGTCGAATCCTTCAATTGGATTTGCTACATGTCATTTCATGTGGGGAAGAAGAAATGAAGAATATCATCACCATCATAATATAATGGACGACAACCAACGCACCTAGTTTTATTATTATTATTATTATTTATTTATTTATTTTTACGCTATATGCTTCATAACTTGAACAAATAATTGACGGAAAAATAAAAATCTGTACGCTTCACTGAGATAATATCTGCTTCTATTGATTAAACTAATATCTTATTTTGTTTTTTGTTTTGTAATGAAATCACACTTATGGATGTCCCTCACTCCTGCTTCAGCGAATGAGAGAAAACAAATTTATAGAGACCACAGAAAAGAGAGAGGGGAAAAAAATGTATTAGCAGGTTGTATAATTGAAGAAACGTCAAAATATCAATTGTGATTACATGCAATCATTTAGCTCCCATTTATGATCCCTAGCGGAGGATGAAAGCAACCTTTCTTATAAATGGTAGATACAATGAAAGCCCCATCAACTTCCGGTTGAATGAAACTTTCAATTTTATAATTTATAATAACAAGAACAATGAATATTGATGTAACCACTCATTACAAGTTTGCTTAAAATATTGCCGTATGACGGAATAGTATTTATTAAATCAAGTGAGCTAAGTTTACAAAATTATGTCTCTTTTGGGTGCCGCAAACTAAAAAGATGCATTTTGATTTTTGAACCAGTCATATTAACATGCTACTCATTTTGTTTAATGCTCTAATTTTCTCTATTTTGATAAACACATACAGCTGGCCTAATTGTACCACATTTTTATTTATGAAGTACCCCAGCCTTTTTTCCCTGAACTATTTGATGATTCCTCTCTTAAGTCATAATCTTGGTATTGATTTGCAGATATTATTATACCAATATATTAAACTCCCGTTATGCTATGATGAAATTCTAATCCAACTCATATTCTAATACTTATCCAATATGAATTGGCCGACGCTCATATTCATCATAACTAGAAGCAAGAAGGACTGAAGGAGGCAGAGAAGATTGTCTACAAGCTACAACACAACTACACAAGAAAGAGAACTGGGGCCTGGTGTTTTTTTTTTCCTTTTTGGCTGAGGGTAAGAGAGTCTCTACATACCTAAATTTGAAGTTAGAGCCTCTTTGGATGGCGTAGCCCAAGTCCCAAAATAAAAGCCTGTTTGGATAACTGACAATACACTATTTTGCCCCCAAAACAAAAACAAAAAAAACCAACCACATCCCTACCGACCAAAAAAAAAAAACCCAACCACAATCCTTAGCACAGTCAATAAATAACTTAGATTGCTTAAATATCTAATCCCAAGTTTTAATTTTAAGGCGACATGTATGCATAAAGAGAATGTGACCACGTCAAATCCCCTTAAAAAGGACACTCTATAGGTGGTTCTTCTTCTTAGTGTTCCTCCTCCTCCTCTTCTATGCTAAATTTTTCTTTTCCATTATCAATGTCGTCGTGGTTGTCCTCCTCTTCTTCAAAAAAAATATAAGTGGAAGAGGAGGAGATGAAGATGAAGATGAAGAAGAAGAAGAAGAACAACAACAAGACGAATCACGCAGTTCGAACTAGATTTTATATAAAGAATGAAGTACATTTCATTAAAAAAAACAATGTACATTACTTCTCTTCCTCCTTTTCAAGAATCAAAGTCTATTATGTACAAAAATCGAATTCCAAACCGGATTTATATGAAGTATCACTGAAAAAACGAAGTACATTTTTTCTCCTCCTCCTCTTCAAGAAACAAAGCCTATTATTTATAAGAAATCAAATTTCAAACCGAATTTTTATTAAGAACTGAATCACGTTTCATTAAAAAAACGAAACACATTTTTTTCTCTTCTTCTCCTCTGCGTTCCTCCTCCTCCTCTTCTATCCTAAATTGTTCTTCTTCCTATTCTTCTCCATTGTCAATGTTGTCGTCGTCGTCTTCTTCCTCGTTGCCACTGCTGTCGTTGTTGTTGTCATCGTCATTATCTTCGCCGTCTTCTCCTCCTCTCCTCTTTCTCCTTATCCTCCTTATCTTCCTTTGTTGTCGTCGCCCTTATCCTCCTCCTTCTTGTCGTCATTGCCGCGATCGTTATCATCATCAGAAGAAACGATAGAAGGAGTTGACGGAGAAAAAGAAAAATGATAATGAAAAAGATGATGAATAAGAAGAAGTTGCAGAAACGTGTGTGAAATTGTTAAACTTAGTTGGGCTTAGTTGTTAAAAATGTTTCGTTGTCTAAATTTTTTTAAAATAATAATTAATATTAATTAATATTAATATAATTCTATAATAGACAAGTAGCCGTTTAATTAAGGTTTTTGGTAGACACCAAAAAAAAAAAAAGTTTTTTAGGTTTTATTTTTTGTTAATAATTTTGTTAAGAGTAAGACCAGTATTTTACTATTTTCTCCTTTTCCAACTAAATACCGTTTGCTCCTCTCCTCTTTCTCCTTAAACCAGAGGCCAATTCTAGGGTTTCTTTCTGCTACCCAAACCCCAATTTCCGACTCACTCTATTCTCAAATTCAATCGAAAATGGGCAAAAAGAAACCAAAGGACCCTCCCCAAACCGACTTAACTTCGCCCCCTCCCGCTGCCGGCATTTTCTCCTCGCTCTTCGCCGCCGCGCCGGAAGCAAACACCCCCCTCGCTTCCTTATTCTCCGACGACAACCCCTTTCGGAGAAAGCCCGCTCAAGCTTCTCAGGAATCAACCCAACAAGCTCAAATCCCTGGCAATGTCGGATCCGCGAACCACGACACCGGCGAGGAGCAGAAGAGGAAGAGGAAAATCTTAGAGGAGAAGCCCTCCGCCGATTCCCCAATCGAAGCTTCGGAGAAGAAGGGGAAGTACCACGAGTCAATTGAAGAGGCCAAAGGCTCTGACTTGGCAATCGAAAAGAACGATGAGGGGAAGGACAAGAAGAAGAAGAAGAGGAAAAGAGAGGAGCTTGAGAAGCAGTGGGAGGAGAGGAAGTATGGTGCGGTGGTGGAGGAAGAAAAAGAAGCGCCTTTGTTGGAGAACGGAAAAGTTGGCGGCAAGAGGAAGTTGCTGCATAACCCTGCTGATATGATGGTATCGAAGGAAGGGTTTGATGATGAGGACAAGCTCTTGAGAACGGTCTTCGTTGGGAATTTGCCTCTCAAGGTGAAGAAGAAGACCCTGCTCAAAGAGTTCAAGAAGTTCGGTGAGGTTGAGTCCGTGAGGATTCGTTCTGTTCCGATACAAGATGTAGGTTCTTTATTTATGGAGTGCTGTTTCAAAACTTAAATGCTTTTACCTTCCATTTTTCAAATTAGAATCTGAGCTAATGTTTGCTACTATTTTGTATTGAACAGACTAAAAAGCCTAGGAAGGGTGCTATCCTTGCGAAGAAAATCAATGATGCTGCTGAAAGGTATTCGAGCTGAACTAAACTGAACAATTTAGTCATTTACCAAGCTGCAACTTCAATTGGAATATTGTATTGATGCTAATTTGTAGAAAATGCAGTTCTTTTATAAATGTCAATTGAATAGGATTTTGGAACCTGATTTTTTTATTTATCTTTTTTCTCCCTTGTGTATGAAGAAATTATTGTAAATGTTTTAATGCTTTGCTAAGGAGGGCTCATTGTTAGGGACTTCTAATTGATGAATGTTTGTTTCTTATTTGCAAGTGTTCATGCCTACATTGTTTTCAAAACTGAAGAATCTGCTCAGGCATCTTTGTCCCACAACATGGCAGTGGTATATCCTTGTTCCACTTAGTTGGGGTTGGATCTAGTATTGTAATTGTGCTGTGTTTTTTGGCTATGGTTTGATTATATGCTATATTGTTGTTTAATTATCTGGATGTAGGTTGAAGGGAATCACATTCGTGTTGATAGGGCATGTCCACCCCGCAAGAAACTTAAAGGGGAGAGTACTCCACTTTATGATAACAAGAGAACTTTGTTTGTGGGCAACCTTCCATTTGATGTGAAGGTATATTTCCAGTCAGTAATTTGTTTTACTATTATGATTGAGGTCTCACAATTGCATCTTGTCTATGTCTACAAAGGCTAATGGATCTGACATTCACAATCCTTCTCTGCAGGATGAAGAACTATATCAGTTATTTTGTAGCATACCTAACCTGGGTACCAGTGTAGAAGCTGTAAGAGTTGTTAGAGATCCTCATCTTAATGTTGGAAAGGGTATTGCCTATGTGCTGTTTAAAACAAAGGTATGCTGTTTTGATGCTTGAACGGCTATATGTTTTGGTCAAGTTTGTTCACTTTGTGCTCTCTTAATACTTTTAGGCTAATAAACATGTCATAACTAGATAAATTCAGAGCCGTCTGTGGTTTATAAGAACCCATAAAGACTTAATATTGCTGTGAGAAACCATCATATTCATGTGATTGCTTCTAGAATATCATGTTATCTATATCTGAGAAGTAGAGGTTTTTCATGATTTAATCTGGAATTTAGGTGATCGTTATTGTATTTGGACCATTGCTTGTCAATATGTCATAAGGCTTTGTTTCCTTATTTTGGTATGGCTTAGCTGTTTTGAGAATTTTCTTAGTAGCCATTTTGAACCCAAATATATTATCCGAATAGGTTCTTTTTAATTTTATTGTTATTGTTATTAGGGTGTGGGATGGAATTAGGTACATAGTTCATTAGTTTATATTTCTCCGTGTGTGAATTGTGACCCCGTTATTATTGAATAAGATGTGACTGCCATAAAACTTCATAACCTTATTATCTTCAATTGGCCTTTGGATCTAATTTGAAAAATGATGTTAGGTTAGTATTGAAGAAGACGTCATTGCATGTAAAGCGGAGCAAAAACTTGTTCAATGTTTCTAGGCTTGTTATCAAGAATCATGTCCATAAATTTTAACTAAAATTGTGCCTTGTAACTGCAGGAAGCTGCTAATTCTGTACTCAAGAAACGGAACTTGAAGCTTCGAGACCGAGAATTACGACTCAGTCATGCCAAAGCTGATTCCACCCCATCGAAAAGGCCAAACCCATCACCAGCACAAGCTCCTGGCACCCCAGCCAAGAGAAACCGTCTGGCTACATCGTCTCCTTCAAGCAGCATCAACAGGTCAAACAAAAAATCCAATGCATCCTACCAGGGTCTGCGTGCAACAAAGTCTGACTTCAAGAAGAAAGCTCCTGGAGTAGAAAAACCAAAACAACGCTTGGAGAAAAGACCATCAGTTGCCGCCAGAAAGGCCAAAGCAAATATGCTCAAGCAAAGCGGTTCATCAAAACAAACTGGGATGAAACGCAAGCTTGATAGTCGTACTCCAGATAGCTCCTTCAGAGCTAAGAAGGTGAAGAAGAATAGGTAGATATTATAAGGGGTTTTAGATTACAAAGCTGGTTATCCTTCCCTGTCTCTAATGGCTGACGAGCAAACATGAGTGTGCTCGGAGAAAAAGGACTTTATTAACTTGATAATGGTAACATTTCAAGGCATTGGGAGGTATCACTGGACAGTGTTCCCAGTTATAACCACGCTGTGGGCTTGTTGAAAAGTGCATTCGATAGGAAAGGGGTTTTCGGATGAGAAATCAATAGATAGAGAGATAAAAGGAATGAAAGTTTTTAACTAATTTATTATAGTCTTTTATAATCCATTTTTAACAGTGTTCTCCCCCTTTAATTTCATTTAAAATTGCATGTTTAATTCTACTTTGTAGAACGTTTTCATTAATTAATGTTATGTCACTTTAAGTCCTTGTTTTAAGGCAACGTTAGAAATTTAGAATGGACCCTGCTTTCCTATTTGTTAATAAAGAAAAGCACACGGCAGCTGTTTCATTCAAGCTTTGTCATGTCTGTTGAAAAAATGCTTCTCAATCTTTAATGTGTGCCAAATTGCCAACTCTTTTATGAATTTTGTCCTACAAGTAGCTGCTACTGCCAGCTTAATCTCTCGTGTTTTGCAAGGCAAGCCTAACACCAATAAATTGAAGTTTTGCTCTCTTATCCTTTGAGATTCTATGATAATTAAAGGTAAATTTTCTGTAGAGATAAGAGAAAGGTAAAATATAGTTAGAAAGCTTGTCCTCGGAAAATATTGTTGAGGAACTATTTTACTCTTAGCGTAAATGTATTCTCTATTTTTTAATTAGTATTGGATTTTCATTTATTAATATATCCCAAAAAATGAAGCAAAATAGAATGCTAGTATGTTACTACTTTCTTTTACATTCCTGTATTGAGCTACAACATTCGTTGATGAAACTGATGAAATGAATGATGGGGGAAGATAGTGATTCGGAAATGAGCATTTTGTCCAAATTACTGTACAACGCAATCATGATAAAATAAAGGAAGGTTTTCAGGTATACCGGTGTATCGGTATACCTGTAATCTGTAACCGTTAATTTTGATTTATATTTATATTTTAAATTTTTTAAATTAAAATCAACGGTTAGAGATTACAGGTATACTGATACACCGGTATACCTGAAAACTTTCCTAAAATAAAAACTAGCCAATAATCGTATGTTTTACACATAAACTTATGAACAATGCACCATAACTAATTCAGCCAAACGCTTGTTCTTGCCATACCCGCACTGAAAGCCATATCATCAAACAATCAGTACTTTACAATAAAATCCCTATTAGCAAATAACTGCATTTCAATTGCAACTTCCTTCCTTTTTTATGAATCAAGATCTGTACAGTACTGAACCTACTTGCATTAGCCAATCAGAATACCCAGGGGCTTGCAACACAAGATTCTGGGCTTCACTAACGGCTATGATTCATTCTTGGCTTCTTCAATGGCTATGATTCGTTCTTGCTAATTAGTGTTGGTGTAACTGAGACAAGACCTATGAAGAACAAGGTAGCAATTGAGTTGAAATCATAGAGATCCCCCACTGATTGTAGCTCTCCAAGGGCCAAGCCAGCCTGTATAACCAAAACACAAATGCAAAAGAAAAAAAAAATGTAAAATTATTAAGTACAAGTATAAAGAGAGCTTTGTTTCAGTTTCTAGGTTTTGTGGTTGATTTAGATGTCCAATATAGTATCTCCTTACCATATCGATTAGTCATCTTGATTTGTTTGGTATATTTATACATAAATATATGGATTTGCTTGATTAGTCAACTTGTTTTCAGATACGTTCATGAGTTCATGAAGTATCCAAAAAATCACAACAAACTCTCAAAATATGGAATTGAAGGAGTACTTTGGGGGGGGGGAACAATTTTGCTAAAACATCAGTATGAAGGAGCGGTAATGGCAATAGCTACATACCCTGACAGTGACATATGCAGCTGGTACAAGTCCAATAACAGTTGCCAAGAAGAAAATATGATAAGGAACATCGACAATTGGTGAAGCGAAGTTAATAAATGTATTAGGCAATGTGGGAGTCAGTCTCAGAAAAAGCATGTAGTTCAACAAACTTTTTCTTCTCTTAGCCACCTGGAATTTAAGGAGGTAAAAAAATGTTATTTAGGATAGTCGACGGGATTTAATAAGCTATATAGGGAAACAAAGAAGGAAAACATGCCTCCTTTTGAAAGAATTTCAATTTTTCTGGCGCAAGAGAGGAGAGAAGGGGTCGTCCAATCACTTTTGACAAGAAATAGCAAGAAGAAGCTCCTGCCGTGGCAGTGAACACAACCAGAGCTACACCTTTGAAGACTCCAAAAAGAGCTCCAGCAAGCAACGACATGAACACAGTCCCTGGAATCATGAAAGTCTGCATGAAAATATAAACCACGCAGTATCCCACCAGGACTTGTGCAGTGTAGTCACTTGTATAGCTCTCAAGGTTATCTCTACAAAAAATAAACAGAAGATAGATAAAGCATTGCACACTCATAAACATACCACTTCCCACATGTTGTTGCTCTAAGAAAAAAGCAAGTTGAAATCAATCTAAGAAAGGCAGAGTCAAATGTTGTTGCTCTCCAAAGAATAAATATCGATACCACATCATTTTGATGCATGCTTAATGTTAAAGTTGATGGGAAAATAACACAATAACATTGCATAATGAATTAATAATTAAGGTTACTATTGTTGTTCAAGTTATCTGAACCTAGGACCACCTGCTGTAATTTTGAGAAAAAAACTTTAATTCTCTTCAAGGGATAAGAGCAACAAGTATAATTAATATTCATTCTTAGTCCGTGAACCTTCAACAGGTATATTCTTGGGCATCTTTTGTGTCCAAATCAGAACCCTTAAATAAATTTCATCAGCACACTAGCAATTATCGATAATAACAAACAAATCTAACTGTTAAGCACTAGGATCTACCCCCATAATTTCCAGATCTGTTAGTATTAGATTTTTTCTTTGATAGAATTACGAAACCAATAAAAATTTCATTCATCATCTTTCATCGCATTCTCTTTATCAGAATCAGCTGAATCAAACCTAAACGGGAACAATTAATATTATATCATTGTTGTCTCACAATAATTAATCCCCATAAAACTACAGCAAATTATTAATAATCAATGAAGTTTTAAATCCCGCTTGAACCGAAGATAAAAATTGGTACTAATTAAAAGCTGAATTTGTACCTGAGGAGTTGAAGATCTTGGAGGGAGCGAGGGAGCTTAAGGAAGCTGTAATCGGAATCCGGCATCGTTAGGTATACGCCGCAAATACTCGCCGCGAAGCCCAAAACCACCGCTGAAGCCACCACAGATTCCCACGCGCTCAACGGGAATTTCGACGGCGGCGGCGCCACTACCTCCTGAACGGTGTTGCCACCCTCCTTTGCCATTGTGTGGTTTTTCTGGAGGGCTTATGGTGGAAGGAGGGAAGGGCGAAAAACGGAATTGTTGTTCCTTCCTTCGTTCTTCTTGGTTCCTTCTCTCACTTCTCTTTGTGGCTTATCCTTTGAAGAGAGAGAGAGAGAGGGAAAATATAAAAGAAAAGAAAGAAGAACGAAGAAAGAGAACGAATTAGCGAATGCAAACAATATTGGTGGTTTTTTTTTTTTGTGACACAACAATATTGGTGGTTAAGGAGAAGGTTTTTATTTATAAAATTTCTAACAAATTAACTAACTCTACCCGTTGTTTTTTTATTATCTATTTATTCAAATCCTGCTTCAAAAAAATTTTAAAGTAAAAGGTATATTTTGTCCCAAAATTTATATGAATAGAATATACTCTTTTTGTTTAAAAAATAATTGTTGTTTTCACTTTTCTGTTTTTTGAAAAATTAACTATTTAAATAATTTTATGAATATATATTCAAATTAGTCCCTAAAAAATTTTAAAATAGACATTAATAATTAATTACCAAACTAGTCTCCGACGTTAATAAATATCAAACACGTTGGTCCCTAACAAAATTAATTATCAGATTAGCCCCCGACGTTAGTGGACATTAAACATTTTAGTTATTTTTTTATCATCTTCGTCAATCATTAACAGTCCGATTCGATGTGAAACGTAAAGCTACTTGGTCCTTCTAAAATTTAGCTTAATGTGTGACTAAGTAGCTTCACGTGTCACATTGTACGGAGCGTTAATGGTTGATGAAGAATATGAAAGAAGGACTAAAGTGTCTGACGTCTACTAACGTTGAGGACTAATCTGATAATTAATTTTGTTAGGAACCAAAGTGTCTGACATTTATTAACGTTCAAGACTAATCTGATAATTAATTTTTGTTATAGACCAAAACGTCTATTATAAAAATCTTTAGAGACTAATTTGAGTATATATTCTAATTTTATTATTAAATTGCATTAATTTTTCAACAGTTTAAAAAAAATAAAAGCCATGGTTATTTTGAAATGAAGATAGTAAATTTATTCTTCAATTTACCTTATTTTAATATTTTGCTTATAAAGAAAGTTGTATAAATACATAATTATCTTTGTGTTATGAATTATTGTGGCTGCCGACGGCGGTTAGTATGTGGCACTATGATGCATAGTAACCCAATAAATCATGGTCGTCCATTCCTAATCAAGTTACTATGTCACATAGTAAATGAATCATAGCCGTTTATTCCTTTTCATATAATAGTAAATCTTTTACTATAAATAGGACTATGATTTCATAAGTTTTTCATATCCAGAAATCAATAAGAATTTCTAATACTTGCTCTCTATAGCTCTCTCTCTTCCTTTTCTTATATTCTCTCTTTTATATAGCTTTAGTTCTACTATAGCTTCGACTATAGC